>JAPTGZ010000013.1:14623806-14643383 GCA_029814645.1 Fowleria isostigma
GGAATGAGTCCATCAGAGGGACAGCACATGTAAGATGTTTTGGAGACAAAGTCAGAGAGGCTAGATTGAGATGGTTTTGGACATGTACAGAGGAGGGATAGTGAATACATTGGTAGTAGGATGCTGAGGTTGGAACTGCCAGCAGAAGGCCTAGAGGAAGACCAAAGAGGAGATTTATGGATGTGGTGAAAGAGAAGAAGTTGGTGTGAGAGAAGAAGATGCAGAGGATCGGGTGAGATGGAGGCAGATGATTTGCTGTGGCGACCGCTGAAGGGAACAGCCGAAAGGAAAAGAAGATTAGAACATACACATTTGATTTCTACCAAAGTAAATATGCTGACATTTTTACATTTTAAGCTCAGACGAGCAATGTTTCTGCCAACAAAGTACATTGTGCGTGTTTTTTTTTTTCTAAATACAACTTGGTTAATTTTGGTGTGTATAAGTACTTTTTGGACATTTTGAGCACATTTCAACAATACTGTGATTATAATGATAACCGTGATAATTTTGGTCACAAGAACCGGGATATAAAGTTTTCACGTTACATCCCTACACCCCTACACATGGAGTGAGTTGCTGGTAACACCATTGAAAAATGAGCAACAAATAACAGAAAATCGCTGAAAACGAAGACTTGATGTCAAAATGAACAGCAACATCAGTTATCTGGAAGTCTGTAGAGGTTCTCATTTGTCCAGGTCATCATTCTTCTTGGTAGTTCTCCTTGGTTCAACTGGATTGGTGTAGTTATCTGTTTATTTGGAATTATTTTAGCTATAAGAAGGATGATATTGAAACAAGTGTTCTGTGTCGATAGTGTCGTTCACCTGTTGCCACAACAAGGTCACACAATTAATATGTTTGACCATTTACATCGGCACCACACAGCTATTGTTTGCGCCTGACTACTTTTTTATATTGCAATATATGTGACTTAAAAAAAATCGCAGTGTCAGTTGTTCCAATATTGTGCAACCCTACGTAAAAGACTGATGGTGATAGTGACAAACTGTTGTGGAGGCTGGAGCAGTTGGAAGCCGAAGTACCTGGACCTGTGGCACATGTCAATAGATGTTTCACAGTGTCTGCTTTAAAATTCAAGGAGTAGCCTTGAGAGACATTTAGACATTAAATGTAGGTCAGGTCAGCATAGCGGCGCCCTCATCTCCCTCGGCAATGGACTAAAGGCCCCGGCGCTCGGGCGTCTCGGTTGGAGTATGCCTCCTGTCTTAGAGTGGGTGGCAGGCAGTGCTATTGCCAACTCCAGTAGTGCTCCTCCCTGACTGGAAGGCAATTACATAGATAAGAATCTGGACAGTGAGGGGAACACGCCTGGCTTTCAGAGAGGCTACTATCAAGATGGAGCGGAGCAGCAGCCCTGGGACTGCACCGTTTCCACTGCACTTGTATACATTTTCTTAACCAGGGCCTCAGTTTGGGGATTCTACCCGTGTCCTAAAGAACTGAGCTTATTCCTGGATTTTGATATGCATTGCTTGGAGTAGGAGAGATGTTCATGTTTGCCATGTTGTTATTGACACAACAAAGTGTGTGAACAACGCAGATTAAAAAAATCTGTGAGCTGTTGTTCTTCAACTGCTAAAGTGCTTAATACTTCCTATCTTTGACAGATTTAAGAGTTTCTTCTCAGACCATTAACAGCTTTAAGATGAAGATGATTTTCAATATCATACCATCAGTTTGTTATACAAAGAGGTGTCATGTATGATTAAAAAACCATCCACCTACACAATGACAGATAAAAGTCGTACAATTGCAAAGAAGCGCACATTCTATGACATTGTACTTTACTCAGAAATGCACAGGATGTTGTCAATATGTGTTTTTTCCTTTATTTGTTCTTTCAAACCCCCTATTGAACAAATGTAGTTAAAGCTACTTTCAAAGCAAAACAAGATGTTTGGGCCTGTGAGAATTCACCACGTCTTCCTTCTTTTCATCAGTTGTTAAACAAAAGCTGCACCCTGTTCTTGCTTTGCAGTCACACCTCATTGTCTGCACCGTGGTTTGAAACAGAGTAATGATGAAGGGCAAGGTTTGTTTTGAGGAAACACAAACACAGTATAAAACAATATATTAAAAGAAAAGAAGAAGAGGGTAAAGAAACAAATTAATGTAGTAGGACAAGATAAGATGTCAGACAATGTAGTGCTGATACACAGCTTTGGGGAAAATAATAGTTTATTATTAAATGTATTATTATAACAAACAAAATGGATAAATTATGTATAAAACACAAAATACTGACATAGTAATATTTACAAAATTTACATCAGAAGAACATAATTAGTTTTGATATGCTGTCCCCATGTCCATTAGTTACGGGAGGGCACACACATTTCAACATGTCACATTGGCTCAATTTTTTCTGAACCTGTACATACATACGATTCACATACTTATGATGCAACACCTCTTGTACTTTGTACTTGTACACAGCGCACTGCAATATTCCCGAAAAATGCTATCTCATCTTTGTACATGAACTTGATAGGCGTTGGAGTGGCAATATGTATTAGTTACTGAAAGATAAAAAGAATTCAGAATAAAATGCCCCACTGGAAAGCAATGACTGGAAAACGATATTCATGATGGGTTGCATTTTGAATGAGCAAGAAAAGTCTCCAGAGGAATCACTAATCTTCATTTTTAGATGGTACGGTCTGATTAATTAAATTCATTTGATATTGCACAGCCCCTCTTGCATATAATAAGTACACATATACATAAATGTTCATAGGTCTGTCTGTGTACAGTCACTGCTCAGTCTCTCAGCCAAGGACAGCAGGTACAAAATCCTTTGTAACATCCAGACAAGTCGATCTGGCCCTGGTTGGTGCTCGGTAGGAGGCAGACGGGCCTCTGTCCAACAGCAGCCTGTGATACCTTGTCTTGCTGATGTGGCTAATCAACCTACCCAGTAGGGTTTGATATGTGGCCTGGCCCATGCTGTAGAATGTAATCCTTTTCTTCACACACATACACACAAAAATTGGAACGTACAGACAGATGCAGTAAATTTTGAGGTTCTGATTTTGCAGCGATCTGCCTGACCCCGTGTTCTGTCTGTCTGTGTGATTTGGCGTTTCATGTTATCGCCCTGCCTTCGGTCTGCACAGTGATGTTTGACTGATTTGTGGCTGTTTTTATGGTAAATGGAGACCTCATCACAGCTCAGGGCATCTTCACTTCTTTGTCTCCTTCAGTTATCGATCCACCTAGATGTCTGTTTGCCATCTACAGTGAAAAATGATACCCAGAGTCCTTGTGGATAAAAGTAAAGGGTCAGGGACAGGGTGTATTCTGGTGTTTTTTGTTTGTTTTTCCTCAGGTGTCCTGCTTACAGCATCATTTCCATGCCGCCTTGTTTTTTTATTTTGTTAAATCATGTGATGGAATGGACTAAAGCAACAAAACAACTACTTGATTTGCTGATGTTGCTTGGAAAAAAGTTATGTATTCGCAGTCAGTGTTCACCTTCCAATGTATTATTTACGGCGAGATATGGCAGGCAAAGCACAGATTTTTTTATGCAGTGGTCAATTTTGAGATTTTGGGCTAGTTCAGTCCTTGAAGATGTGGTGTTCTTTCAAGCTGCTATAAAGAAATGTTGAAAATATACATTAAGATGTTTAGTTTGTTTACTTGGGGCACTAAATATCTCCTGATTTTACTGAGAGGTTAGCATTCCAATGCGTCATGCCAAGTTTCAGTTGTAGGCCTCATATTTTTGCCATGTTATTAAATAATCAATTTTCATGAGCTTCAAATATTCTATATTATTATTACTTAGGGCTAGAGCATTTCTTCTGTTTTCGAGCAATATTTTCCTTTAGAAATGCATTAAATTCCTTTATTTAAATCTTCAAAAGCCGTTTTCTCAAAATAAGTTTTGGTTATTCTCCAGTAGAAAGATCTCAGCATATGTAGCATTTATGTACACCAGACTTTACAGTTATACACTTAGCAGTATTCTGAAGATATTTACAGAGGGATTTGTTAATAAATCATTCCTGGCCTGATTTATGTGGCATTTTATTCCAAAAAATATAGTGAAAATGGATTTTTTTTTTTTTAAACTATGGGTGGTATGTTTGGATTCTCTCGGTAATGAAAGCAGACATCCTGAAATCCCTCTGTCATTTTGTTTTCATCTTGAATTGAAACAAAATGAAAAAAGAATTTTGCACCTGGCTTTAATCAAATGTTTAGACCTATCGACTGAAAATATATGCAAAATTGTGCATATTAATGAGATGATGCCTAATTTGCATAAAAAAAAATGTGTATACATTTTTTTCATACTTGTATTAAATAATCAACTGAGGAAGTTTCATGGTGATAGCTATTATTTTAAAAATGTACCTTATTCACCTGTAGTGTCTCGCCTTAAACTTGCTCAGTCTTGAGGGCAGACTGTTTCTTTTTTTCAGTGCATAGGATCAATACTAACAAAGTCCACATACACACAGATCCACTCTGTACTAATAAGTTGCCGAGAAATGCTGTCACTTTACAAATACAGGCAGTCATCACTTTAGAGTCAACTTTAAATTGCACGCCAGCATAATGAAAACCCAAATTAGTGTAGCGTAGATTTGCTAGTTTTGTAGCTGTGGCAATACATACTTTGTAATGTTAAAATTTTTCCGCTCTCCTTGTGTTGTGAGGAAGTTTATCAAGTGAAGTCATTACTATATGGCTACTTCTTGCAGTTAAATAATCTGTGCAGTACTGCGAATTGCAGCATGTATAAATTACCATCGACATAATGTATTCTGCATGTTGTTTGATGTGCAGTCTAATTTAAGGCTGTAATAAGAGTCTGTGATGTGGTGAAATGCAGACGAGGTGCCAGTGAATCTTGTCTTTACCTGTCTGCAGTACTTTGACGGGCAGGATTTCCCCTTACCGGCTGATAGGAAACAAGCACAGACAATTCCTTCCATCATGGCTATCTATGTACTGAAAGAATCCATCACTGGAAGGCTTTCAAACATGCATACATGACTGGGTTTCTGCATGCATTCTGTGTGCTACATTCAGCTGCTGCAGATCCCTGTAGATCTCTCCCATATGGAGTGCACCAGAGCTTCTTATATCGCTGTTGTAAACAAACAGCAAGGAGCCGCAGACAGTTTTTCTGTCATTAAGTTTGTTGTTTGGCACTGCGTACAGCCTGGGATTGCTTCCTGAGGCGTTGCTGACGGTGCTTTGGAATATGACAGAACTGGCTGGAAGTGTCTGAATCACACCACTGTTTATATGTTAACACCAGTAACTGGAAGCAGGGTCTTGAAAACATTTCCTCAAACGACTCAAATGGTTTCATGAGAATTTCAGTATAGGAAAAAGTAAGTTTTTGACCATGGGAAGTGCCGTTTTTTTATCAAGTTATTCTCCAGCGTGACTGTGTTTCACATCCATACACGTGATAGCTCACATACCAGTCTGATTGCTGCAGTTGGACAGTGAACAGAGCAGTTTCCCTGGAAGGCTTTGAATTGAGCATTTTGGCGATTACAAAGGCAGATGTGCTACTTAACCCAAACTCCTGTCAAACACCTGTTCATCTAATCTCTAATTTCCTTGCTTCACTTTTTCAAACCAAGTTTAATTCCTTGGTCTATAGCCTGGCCTTAGTCTCATATTTGGAAGAACAGTGGATTAGAGTTATTGAAGTATGCCAGTGCACTCTAAAAAGACAATTTCCACGTGCATTATTTGTAAATAGCACAAGCAGATGATGCTATATGTTAGAAACTAGCCTGAATGAAAATCTATTTGCTGAAACTACCTGTGAAGAAACACTTATATGTGATAATTTACATAACATCACATTTAACTAAAATCGTAGACATTTCCTGTGTGATTAAAGTCTGCTTTCAGACTTTAAATGTGCTTCCCACAGTGCCATTTAGTAATTTCTGACAGTTATTCCCTCGCCTAAGATTCATTATTCAGTAGTTATAATGTGTTTGAATGATACAGCTCCAGTTTGTATAAGTGTTACTGGCTGTGAAACAAATCTGTGCCAGGTTAGTTGAACACAATCCTGACACAGAAACCTGATCTGTTCAATTGTTTCATGCATCTTAGATGTACACAGTCAACACAGTGACGTTGGTAGTGTTTTTCATGGAAAGCGACAGAGGTAGCTGCAGCCAAAAGAAGACGTAAATGAGATGAAGCTTTTTGCAAATCGCTTGAATATCAATTTGAAACCAAATGAGTTGAGGCCATTTTGGGGTAAATCTGCAGTCACGCAGAGACATACACATTCTCAGTTTCTTTCCAACTCCCTGCAGGCAGGCTCATTTCTCATGAGGTTGTTTCTGATAGAAGCTGGACAGGATGGGTGGAACATCTGGAGCTAAAACACCATTGGTCGGGACACGTGCACCCCTTTTCTCGTCAGGCTTGTTGTTTCAACTTATGTGCTTTTGCTTTTACTACCCCAAACAGTGGACCCATTCCGCTCAGCTTTTCTTTCCATCTCCCTCCTTTTTTTTTCTGTTCTCTCACATGAGCAGTCTTTCCCATTGTATTCAGTGTTTTATTTCTCCAAGCCCACTGAATTCTGGATGGCTCTGTTTCTCTGTCTATGTAGCGCTCTGTCTCCATCTGCATCTTCTTTTCTCCATTGTCTCTCCCTCTCTGTACCAGAATTGTTGTGCTGGTTAAACTCCAGCCCTATAGGCATATGATCTGCAGTGTGTGTGTGTGTGTGTGTTTGTTGCTTTTTTAGCTCCCCAACCAATAGGCCATGAGCTATTGTAAAGGCACTGTGTCTGCCTTTGTCTTTCTTAGCAACATCTTCTCTGGCGCAACTATTGGTTGGATTCTTTCAAAATGTTATACGTAGGTTCCTTGGGACAATGTCTACAGTTTGTTCACAATTTAGATTTTTGGAATTTTTGAAATATTAAAAATTTGCCTTTACTTAGAGCTTAGAACATTGACTGGTTTAGTTCAAGCCTGTGCACTCTATGTACATTGTTGTTTCAATTCACAATAACAGAAATAACATAACATCCACATATTATATACAGTACATATCATTATGTGTACACAAATATACTCTATTATTTGCTATTAATATACACCCCTAGTAGCCCGACAGGGAGTGAGAAGAAGTTAAACTTATTTACTCCCACCCCCAGTTTCACTTTTAAACTTGTATAGTTGCAGTTATGTCAGAAAAATTAGTTGTAACATGCATTAGTAAATAATGTCAAAAAATAAAGTAAAAAATAAGAGAAACAAAATACAAAAAAAAACCAACCCCACACACATAAAAAATGGATAGAGATATAAATATAGCAACAATATATACATTATATAGTTACTTTTGAGCACTAATAGGAAATCATATATGGACACTCATTTGGGTCCATGACCTTTGACCTTCAGTAATCTTGAAGGGTCAAACTCAAGGTCACCAATGTCTTCATTTCAACAGTATTCTTGTCCAAAACTACTGATCAGATTTCTTTAAAAAATGCCATGTAGCTTCTTTGGGACAATGTCTACAAAGTTTGTTCAGTTTTGAGAAATGTTTATTTTTGACAGATTTTTGAAATAGTAAAAGTGTGCCTTTAGTTATAACGGAAGTAGAGATATCAATATAGTTCCTATTGAGCACTGATAGAAAGTCCTGTATGGACTTGGCTTTAATTTGTCGAGTTTTCCTCCAGTGAAAGTACCATCCACTTCTATTGGTAGATTGATCTCCTGCATGAAGACCGCAGGACTCTAACATAGTGGCAGAAGCTAACAACCTTACATATTCAAGTTGTTATTGATGCTTGATCGTACATGCTGGTGAGATACAAGGACATTGGTCCCATTTTCTTTTACAAGACCCTATGTTTTTTTCTTTAGGTCTCCTTTCTCCAGATACTCACATGTAAACATAACATACTCATCACCTTCAGCCAGAAACCAGTTCAAGATACTAAATGTGAGGATAGAGCTTGACAGACTTGGAATACACAATAGCAAAATAATTGTGACAGAATGCAAAATATTATTGCATGAAATGACATGCATACTAAACTATGTTAGAAAAAAAACTGAAAACTGAGAGTGAGAAGACTTTGCGGCTCTGCATCATGCTCTGTGGCTCTCAAGCTGCTTGTCTAATGAGAGCAACAGAATATTTTCAGCTCCACTGCAGTGCATAAGTTTGAGTGTTTACAGGAGTATCGGTTAGTATCAGTGGAAATCATCACAAGGAGGAAATGAAACATGTGTGTGAAACCTGTATGTAGCTCTATATAGTTGGCAGTGTGTTTATATTGTCCTTCCTCGCTATAACAAATTTTTTTTGGTGACACAACACTCACTGCCTCAAAACCCCAAATGCCTCAAAGTTGAAATGAACAGTGGAACATTTGTCATAACTGCGCAATGATGAGAGCTAATCAAGGTTTGGCTGCCATGTGTCCTTGCTCTGCTCTTGGTATTCTTCTGCCTGGATATTTTGGGAGAGAACAGTGGGACGATCAGATCACCAGAGCACAAAAGAGGGATTGATTACAGCCAGACGTTGTACTCTTTACAGCGGAGGAAGGGAAAGAGGAAGCTGAGTGTGGGCTGGAGAGCGGGGTTACACCAGGAAATTTGGATTTTGCCTGTAGGACTTAGCTGTAGAACACTTGTGTGGACCAGAGGCGCTGTGAGGCATGTGTTTTGACCAGCTCCAAACACGTGCCCTTGATGCTGGGAAGCCCCTGTGGTGTGTATTACCCTGTTGTGTGCGTTCAGGTGGTGGGATGGCTTAGACAGGCAGTTTTGGTCAGTACAGGGTTTGTAGGTTTGCTAGTATATGTGTTGTGAAAGGCCTAATGTGCACTTTAATGGAAACCATTAAAAGGAACATAGGCTGTGCAGCAATGACATTACTGTTCATCTACAGTCAATAGTGATGGGCATGAGTCAGAGATGTATAGCTTTGATTTGAGAGATTCCTGAATTTAATGCCCTCAAAAATCATTCACAGCATTAGTAAATGTAAACCTATTTTCAACAATATGGATTAACTGTGCTTTTCTTTTGTGAATTTGTAGTTTTATGCTTCAACATTTCATCACTGTTCCTGTCAAAGCAGTTTTCAATGAACTGATGTCAAACAATGCTCACACAGTAATACTGGTTTTACGTGTTGTGCAAAAGCAATGGGAACAAGCAGAGCCGTGGATACTTATGTCATGATGACAGCACCAAACTAGTTTCTGATCATCGTGAAACTATGATGGAACTGTTGGGAATGTCGCATCTATGGCGTTAATGGGAACATACATACAGGAGTCCAGTATCCAACATTAACAGTGGGTGCAGTAAAGCGAGTAATGTTCAGTACCCACTGCTGACAGTAAAGGAGTAGTTTTTATTATTTTATGTCAGAATAACAATGTCAGTGTTGTAATAGTGTCATTGTCTCTCAGGCGCTACTTTTGTGCCAGTTCCCATAGGATTTTTTCCCTCTCTAAATGTAACCTTTTTGAAGTGATTAATAACCATTTATTATAATATTACCCTCTTTATTTTGTATTATTTCAATAAAAATTATGAAAGTTTCCATCTTGAGTTCACTGATTATGTAGATATTCATAAAAGTTTGGATTAAAGTGGAGGTTTATTATATCACAAATACAGAAAACTGAAGAAAATGTGACTTTTTCAGTTAAAGCTATTGACTGACTATAAATTAAGTGTCTCCATCCACTGTAATTGATGCAATTCCATGGGTTTTACTGGTGAATCTATGTTGTAGAAGATGATGGTTTCCACAGTATCTACTGAGCCTCTGAATGTCCAAATAGGTCATATCTGATGACCATAAAAAGATGAGTAACTGCATTTTACACCAATTATTCACTCGGATCGATAGGATTAATGGATCAACAGATATTTTTTTTTCAAAAACATTTTTATTGAAGGAAAACAATAATATAAGGCACATAATTACAATTTAGCCTTCTTTTCAATGATCAACAGATATTAAACAGTTTACATCAGTAGATACTTCTGGTTGCCAGTTGATATTTGGGTCTTTGTGGGTTAAAATTAGAATGAAATGTCAAAGGTAATAATGGTTCTTGGGCACATCAAGAAAAAGTCACCAGAGCAAAGCAACTTCTATTCCTGTCATTAAAATTCACTTGAACAGTTGATGTTTTCTTCTATGGCTGCTCATCCCAACCTACTTTCTGACTGCCATTGTGTCCAATTTCTGACCAATGTCACATGACATTTTCTCACTTGTCCCTGTCACATGCGATGTAATCATATCATCTTTATTTTTAAGATTTTTTTTTTATGCTCATCCCTTCTAGATGGAGCAGTAAAAGTGATCAGTAAGCACAGTAATTCAGAACAGAAAGAAGATAAACAAAGCCAAACAGAAACCTGCCCTCCTTAAATTCTCTCTTCCTGCACAGCTGTTGCTTTACCGTGGCTGTGAAAAAAGTGCCCATCAGCCTGCCTGCCTGCTGCCTAATTGATGAGGTGCTGCTGAGACGCCCATACACACAAACTCACCAACTAATACCTCTATTTCTTCTTGCAAAGTGCATCTAAAATTAGTGACACTGTAGTTTCTAAGCAAGTACACCAAGGAGAAGCTGCACTTTTCACCCTTGAAGTTTCTTATTTATACTTTCCAAGCTTTCACCGCAGACGCATCACCATGGTGACGTCTAACAGCTCACTCACCACAAAAGCTGGACAACGTACTTAATAGGAAAATTGCGTTTGGTGATAACTAGTAGCTTTAACTGTAAATTTTCACACAATACCCACAATCCCCATCCTGTATGCCAGTAAATTGTCCACATATTAAATCAGCGCTGACCAAATTATATAATTGAGGTCGGGCTTGGCAGATTACTTCTGTTATTCGAGGGAAGGTTTTTCGTTTAGTCCACTCGAGAATGAAATCAATAGCAGGGGGAGAGAGATGGGGGCGAAAAGAATAGAGAAGTACACAAGAGTGAGAATAACATAAACCAGATGTAACATAAACCAGATGTGCTCAATCCAATTTTGGACTTGTCAAATGTCACATTACCTCATGGACTTGGACAAACACACACAGCGTAGTGAGAGGGGAAAAATAACCCTGTGTATGTAATATCACTTATTGTTCAGCGCTGCTATTTAAAGGCCATCAGAAGGCTAACACTGTGTGCTAGGGTCTGGCTAATGGTGATCTCAGTACTGTGAGAGGCTCTTAGACATCTCACGGAACTTTGAATGATCTCATCTGTTTTCTGCCTGTGCTTTGCTCTGCAGTACAGTACATGTATTGCATTTTAAAATCACTGCCTAATGTGTACTTTCCTTGTGTTTAGATTTCACATGGCGCGTTTCACTTTCTGGCAGTGTTTTGTCTTTATCGAAAACAAATAAAGATAAACACCTGCTCTTATTTAACCAGCTGTACAATTTAAAGAGGTAATTTTAACTCCCTGTCCTGTCTTTTTTTGTTCCTGGCATCACATTTATACACAGAGGTGCGGATTTTCGCTTCACATCATCACGATTAGCCCGTCAACTGCAACCCCTGTGGCATTTGTGTTCATGTACCTCTGTGTTGTTTCATGGACCGTGTGTAGCTCGGCTTCAACGCATGGAAACAATTAGGCTTTGTTTAAATACAATTCGAAAGCATGCTAAGGCAAATTTGAGTAGGTGCACAAGACCAGCATTGTTTTTGATATTTCCCTCCTCTTTGTTTTGGAGGTGAACAATGAATCGGTTGCTTTGAAACAGCACCACTGCCTCTGCTTTTGATTATGAAGAGGGCTATATTTAGCTGCTCCTTGGCAGCAGCTTCTTCTGCTTGATTAAAGCTAGGGGTAGATTTGCCTGGTGGCTTTGGCGCTCGCTGGCTGACTGGCTGAACGACAGGCCGTCTGCTTGGTTGGCCGCTTGATTGGCTGGTCGGTGGGCAGACTGGTTGGCTGTCTGATGGTTGAGATAACAGTTGCACCGTGCTTGTAGCTGTTGTATCCAGCAAAGGACAGCCACTTTAGCAGCTAACAAACGACAGTCCGGTTTTTCTAGGCTGCTTGTCTGTAAATAGAAAAACCACAGCGTCATGAACAATGAAACAATAGCGGTAAAAACAAAAGAGGATAAAAACAATAAGGCATGGGGGAAAAAATTACAAGAATGTGTGTGTGGATATGATTGTTTAAGCACAACAAATGCAAAGTGTTTACAGCTCACTGGGTGGTCTCGGCTGTGGTTGTCTTTGACCTCTACAGATATGAAAATGCTTTAATCCTCATGTCCATTGCTTTGCTTCTGGTAACAATAAGAAGGCCTTTGAGCATTGTGTTCTCACCTTGTGACTCCTTGGGAATGGATCACAGGCCTTTTAACCACATCATTTCGTCATATTAATCAGCAGATTGGCATATGGTATGGAAAACTACACTGATCGGTAAGTTTGAAAGTGATTATTAGTTTGCTTATTTTAGGTTTGGGATCAGAGTTGTAATTTGAACTGCTTTCCAATGAGTCCACATTGAAAGAAAAAATAATAATTTTCCCTCAATGTGAATGCTTTTGGAAACCCATGAGTATTGGATCAAATGTACAGTTTTGAGGAAAATGAGCAGAAAAATAGGAATCTTGCCATTTTCATTTTTGGAACGGTAATGATTTTTTTCCTAGAAAATGCAACCTGTGTCAGATGTTTACAAAGAGCAGCAACATAAATCAGTGCTTTGCTTGTGTGTGTACCGTCACTGCCACTGTGTCAAATGATGCAATCGCAGAAATATTGCTGGCTGACTACACACTGGGCCATGACAAATCAAAGCTTAATTGTTATGCCAGTACTTCACTGATCATACAATTTACTGAAAACAGCAAAAAAAAGAATATACTTCCTGTATAAGGGAGCAGTAAAGTCTCTGCCATAAGGATTTTATGATTACAAATGATAAAAGGTAATCATTTTTATCTCTGTTGGGTGTGTTTATATATAATGCACCCACTATTTTATGGCACGTTGTTATAATATACCTCCTTTTCCTTCCCGAGGTTGTGACTAACAGCAGATAGAATCTTGTAGCTTTCCATCTGTTGTTGTTTTTAGTTTGTACTCTGACACATGTCATCACATTTCTTGTATCTCTTATTTTACCGTGATATACGTTGCCGAGAGAGGTACAAAAATGTGTTGGTGAAATATGTTTTCAGGTGAGAGAGGAGCACAGGAAAAAATATATATTTTCAGGAGAATATCCTTTTGCTGCTGCAGCTTGTCAGTACAAATAAACTAAATCAATGATAAGCAGTGATGTAGGAGGTTTCTCCACCGTCCTCCATTCCTACCCCACCCTGATAGATGCTGGACCCAGCACTGGAGCTACTGATTAGACTCTACACATCTCCATAAACACACACACGGCCTCCTCCCTAAACACCTCCCACAAACTCATTACATCGGTCTGGTGTTTGCCTCTAAGCTTTTATCTATTCACCGCACAGCCTACCATTATGCATTATTTATATTCTGTCTATAAAGGTCAGCAGTGATGACGTTAACATCTCTGAATGGGGATATCAAAAGGTGATTATATGAAGGGGAAGCCTGTCGTGTGTGCAAGCCATGATTGTTAATCCTCTGGTGATATTGGCTCTCTGTAGAGGCGATCAGCTGGAATCCATCTTGCAGGTTTATGCTGTGGTGTTTATGTGAAGGCGCACAGGCAAAATTAAAAAGGTTTTCAGCTCCTTCTGACCTAGCCCCACTTTAAGATCTCTGCGGTTTCCGTTGTTGTGGGGTTCAGATTACGGAGCCAGAGGTGATCCTTCTGGCTGACGTTCATCCCTGACCACAGAGTAATGGGCAGTCTCTGCTGTCATTTCAAACACTTTATAAGATGATACTACTGACCTGAAGTGCTGAGACTGCAGCACAGAATGAAAAAGGAACATACATCATCTGGAAAGTGAATTTCACATATTAAGGCTGGGCTGCACCAACAATTCAGACTAGGTAGGTTTTTTGGAGCAGAATTACAAACTTTATTTACAGTTTATTGGTGTAGGCAACATGGAGGTACCCACTCACCCAAATTAAAATAAAATGGCTAAACTTGGTATAAAAAACAAGAAAAATCTGCTAACTTTCACATTCTCTGCATTCCTTAGCAAAAAGTTGCACTGTTAGCTAGTTATCCTACTCATGATAGCTCAGCAGAAAAGCTCTCATTTCCCCCTCTCTGAGAAAAACCTGCTAGCCTAAATAATGGAGCAGTATATCCAAATAATAGAAAACAAAAAAATGGGCGAGAACACAATGACTAAAAAAAAAGACTGCCAGGCAGGAACTGCCAGATATTTAAACCATGTTTGGCAGCTCGTCCAATTTTTCCTGTTCAGCTCCAGAGCATTTTCCTCTGTGAACGTGTGTTGAGAGAAAAATTAACAGAATAACTCTGTCGGGTTCACTGTGTCCTTTAAACTTTATTTTTCTTAATCTATCTCAACAAAGTTGCCATTTAAGAAGCTCATTTTCATCAAGTGTAAGTTTAAAGTTGGTACTGAATCAAAGTGAAGTTTAGGAACAACATAATTAGATTTAGACTAGTGTATAAACTGAGAGAAAGTATTTTAAGTTTAAGCAAATTTGATGTTTTGTTAAGCATGACGTAAGTATTTTTGTGGCAACTTCCAAACAAATTTTTCTCTACATTTAATCTTTCCTAAGTGATTATCACTATTTAATATATCCCCTGTATTTTGTTTCAGTGAAAAATAGGTTGATCCTAACAGGTCTTCTATTTAATTTACTGCTCATGTATACACTCAATAGTGTACATATATCATTTAAAGTAAGGAGTGTAGCAGATAAAAAAGATAGGCACAAAATAAGCTTTTGCTTCTTGCCTATTCCTTTTTGGTTTTGTGTTGATTGTGATTATTGCACTAAGTGCAACAATGGATGTGCAAACCAAAATAAACCATTTATTCCTTCATGTTAATAAAAGTTCATTTAACTTACAGAAAAATAACATTAAAAACAAATGTCTGTAACTACTGTCATTTATGAAACTATGTGGGTTTTACTGGTGAATCAGTGTTGCAGAAGGTGACTGTTTCCACATTCACTGGACATTTGAGTAAGATGCAACTGATGACACTGAAAAACACAGAAATTATATTTTACCTGAATTGTTTACATGTATTGAAAGGATTAATGGTTCAGAAGTTAGGAAACATTTAATATCAGTAGAAACTTGTGGTACCTGGTGGTTGTTTTGGTCTTTGAGGGTTAAAACATGATTATGATCAGGTTGAAAATATAGTCTTGTTGGTGCAGCTCAGCCTAAGACAAGTATAAAAGCTTAGACGTGAGGGTAATGTCCAAATCTACAGCTGCCATTACATTAATGTCATGTTCCTCATTGGATCTCACGACCCAATTTTGTTGTTGGCAAGAGCCTGAGCGATTATATTTCTTCTTCTATTCTCTGCTTTCTTTGTCCCTTTCAACTTCTTGTTTGTTAGATCATATTGATTTCACAACCGCATTCACATACGAAAGTTCCCTTTCTTTAATGTTTTCCTCCAAAAAAGATACGTTTAGTCATCAAGCAGATACAATCATGCTTTGTCATCTAAATGTCCTCCTGTCTGTTTATTGTACCGGACAGAAAATTGACACCATAGCTCAGCCAAATGACCTTATATCTTGGCTAAGAGGTGGAAGTTTTTCTATGAGCTACTTACAAGCTATTTTGGCAGGCAGCCACTCATTATTTGAAAGTTTCTCTCTGATACTTAAACAAAATGGTAAGCTGTGATCATGCTGAAAAGACCAGGCGGAGTTGGGGTTCTGATATTCTATTCATGCTCAAAATAAAGTGTTAATTAGAGCATGTACTGAAAGGAAGCATGTTCAAAGTTCTTTCCAAGATGTAATATATAGCATACAACCTGGAAATAAAAGTAATCCATAAATAAAACTTGGGCTGTTGTATGATGGTTTATAGATTCACTTTAGCCCAGTAATAACAGTGGTTGTACAGCTTAAAAATGTTTCACGTGGACAAAAGAGGTGCTGGAAGAAAACAAGTGCACCCAGGCTGTAGTGACTGCAGCTCAGTCCAATACATTTTCATCTGTATGTGATCTTACACGCACATCAAGCGGCTGGTAACGTAGCTGTCCGCATACATGTTTGTGTCTTAGTTGTGGTACCACCGTTTTTCCACATTTACTTCCCTTACACACACAGACACACACTCCTTTACAGTATCTTTTTCTTTCCTGCAAAGAAACCACAGACCTCTAAAAGGAAAGACGCTGTAAACTGCAGAGTCGAAGTGATTGTATGTTGCTGAAATGTGAAGGTTTCCATCTGCATTGTCTCCAGTCTGAAGATTATACATCCTGTGAAACCTACAAACAATGAAAGAATGTTAGAGTTGTTTCACTCGACCTTATTGATTTTTTTCCCCCTCTCTTTCTCTGTGCCTTACATCAGACCTTCTAAATGGAGCCCAAGAGAAGTGCGAGCTGCCGCCTCTGGAAGGTTTCCCTCACTGTGAGGGCAAGCTGAAGGTGAACCACACACAGACATGCATAAAAACACAACCTTTCTAACACTTATTATAGGTTATTTGACATAATTGAAAGAAGAACTTAGCAGGGTGTTTGAGTGAGATAAAGAGCACTGCCTGCACCAGTGTAGCCACACACCCACACAGTTTGACTGACAAATGATCTTCTTTGAACCACAGAACAAATCAGCATAGAGGGGAAAGGTTTCAGAAAGTCTTGTATATCACCACTGAAACTGAAGACAATAGTTTAAGTTTAGCATTTTACAGGAAGACAGGGAACATATTTGATTTAATATATAAATATAATGATTATTTTAATAAAACATTACCTAATAGGACATTTTGCTGTGATTATTAATGATTTAATCCATTTTTAAGTAAAACTGTGTTATCAGTTGATTGTAAAAGCTGAAGCCATGGTTAAATATTCATCTTAGAAGGCAGTAATTTTGTCTATCAGCTTAGTCCCCCATTACAGACGAGTCACCTAACATTATAGGATGACTAAAACATGCCTATTACACATAAAAAAAAATTAAAAAATCAAGTTCCACTCTGCATGAACTTGATTTTTTTGTGTCGACCCACTATGAGAGTAAAAACAGAACTTCCCACAGCCTGAATTTCCCCTTAATGTCAACGTGGCTGCATCGAAGCCCACCCACAGTCAGACACAGACACAATTTCCGTCCAGCATCTCTGTTTTTGTGTGTGTATATGTGTGGGTCTCCCTGGAGCTGATAGGGCCCTATCATATACACCATCTGCTCAGCCAGTCCCAATCCTCTACTGATACTGTCAGCATTTCCAACAGGGCGCCAGGCGATGCCAAAACCATACACATGCACAGGCACAAACACGTAGTGCGCACGATTAGCATGCAGTGGGCATTCATTGGGTTGAATATATTATAATGCATGTAGTGCTATGTAAACTATTCCAGCGTATTTTCGTGTAGATGATCAAATGTTTTCATCTCAGTGTGATCTAAACACAAGCATCTGTATTGAAGCAGCTGTCATTGAAATGGTGTCATTTTTTATTTCCATAAACCTTTGGTACTTTCCCACTGACTTTAAAGAAGCATTCTCCAGTGATTTCACTATCGGCACACAGTTTGGAACATTTGACAAATCCATTTTCACACTTTATGGACCTCCTAAGATGGTATTAAAAAACACACTTTATCTATCTGTGTTCATCCCTTGTGTGAGATGAACATTGTGTCAAAGTGACTTTCATTTTAGCCAGCCTCTATGGACATCCATGACTTCTATTGCACTGCATGCTGCTCCCTTAGGTTGCTGTAAGTCAGTGTGCATGATGGTCTAGACTCTGTGAACTAAGCAGGATAGCTGTCAGTCCACATCTTGGCTCAACAGTCCTGCCACTTTGCATGTTACCCAGCATGTCATTTATGACAGTGGCACAGAAATCTGCCTGCTGGGGATCATCGCTTTCATCACCATCCAAACTCTGATAATATCTTCATTGCTCCTCTGCTGATCCTCTCTCTCTCTCTCTTTCTCTCTCTTTCTCTCTCTGTGTGTGTGTGCTATACTCTTATTTATTCTGTAAAATGTGACTCTTGATATGCTGTTCCATCACAGACTTTGCTGTGATGGATTTCTTTGCAAGAGTAGTGATCCAATAGAAGAACAACTTATTTGTTGTGATGAATGATTTGCAAGTTTTTAGAGTAAATCTCATATTCATCCTTTGGTTCCAAGAATTGAAACCAATACCAATCAAGTCACAGTGTAGCCACATTGACTTTTAGGCTATAAAATACATCTATTAAGAGTTAAGACACAATACATTTTGTCAATGTATTATATATTCTGACATTTGGAGCATGCACTGCACAAATTTCACAGTTACTGCTAAATTGCAGCCTCATCTGGAATTTTTCTGTATTCAACCAAAGAACTCCATTATTATTATTAAAAAAAAAAAAAAAAGCCTGACAGTTATTTGGCTATGAGTGTGAATGTCTGAGTGGCCCAACAGCCACTAATAAAATGTATTTGACTGATATTACTCACAATGGGGCACAATATGAGAAAGGCTGCAGTGTTTTGGCCGGGGTGTGCATGCAGGGCTGATTTAATTTAGCCTTTTCCTCTTCCACAGTGGATGAAGGAGATGTGGCGCTCTGACTCCTGCTATGGCAACTATGGCGTGGATGGATCCACTTGTTCCTTCTTCATCTACCTCAGCGAGGTGAGTGCACACATTAATGTTATTTTGCCCCGTGTGAGTGTGAACTTAAAGAGCTTAGACTGTTCAGTGAGTCTGAGGGAAGCTGCAACGCACAGACGAGCCATTTTAATGAAAAGGGAGGTTCAGAGACGGAGCACACTGACAACATCTCTTTAACCTGCGACTGATCACGTAAGAATGAAGCCACAAGAATAAGAACAGAGACAAAGGAAGGTAGAGGAGTTTCATTTTTAATGAGAGCAAATTACAGTGTGCTGAGAAGGTTCATGTGGGAGAAAGTAGAGATGATTTAGTGGTGAGAGAAAGCAAGAAGGGGTGAGTCGAGGTACTCCAAGACAAGAGCTTGCACGGGATGATGTAGCATGAATGCGATCTGTCTTCATCTTTACACATTCCTGGCAAACAGCAGAAAGGACTCAGACCAGTGTGGAGGCATCTCATGCATTATTGACAAACGTAAACTTATAGGCGCTTGTATTTCTTCAAACCTTTCAATTCTGCAGGTTTTACCTTTGCAGGACAAGTCTACATGACCAAAGGCCATAAGGGAGTGATATTTTGCTTTTTTAAATGGAATTATGCATTTTAAAACATTTCCCTGTGGTCTAAATAAACTGTAAATGCTATGCTTGGGTCTGAATTCTTCATTAATTCAACTCCACAGGTCCGTCTTCAACCCTATGTCTGAGTAATGACACCAGAAAGGTGGTTTTGAGCGCTGGCCCTTTAAATGCAAAT
>JAPTGZ010000013.1:14655628-14669872 GCA_029814645.1 Fowleria isostigma
AGATACATACATACATACATACATACATACATACATACATACATACATACATACATACATACATACATACATACATACTTTATTGATCCTTTACAGGAAATTATGATAATGCATTGAAGTTTGAAACAGAATTATGGAATCTTACTAGATGTGAAGTAAAATGTCATTTTAATTCACTAATTTGTCACTTTTCTGTTGGCACTTTGACCTTTAAACTGTCATGTACCTTATATTGTAACTTTATTGTGTTTAGTGGCATAGGTTGTTTCATTTGTTTCTTCAGCTCTTTGTTTATAGTTCTATTTTATTATTATTATTATTATTATTATTATTATTATGTCGCTTGCTGCACCATAGCCCTTAAAGTTATGTAGTTTCAGTTTTCTGTATGTGCTGTACATATGGTAAAACTCAATGAATTTAACTTTGACTTTAAGTGGATTGAAGTAGGTAGCTATGCAAAATTAATTATACGGTGCCAAATGGCAATTATAAAAAATTGGAGGAAAAAAGCCTTCTAAAAATTAAAATGATTTATAAGTAATATAATTCCAATGAAATCTGTGTCATAGTAACTAGTGCTCACCAGGATGTAATTAGTAACAAACTGAAGCATTGTTTTGCATAATATCCCAGTAGAGGAACACTACTGTTTTGTTTGTTTTAAGACTGAGGCCATTTATACACCTTCTCACTTTGGAAAATTTAGTAACCAACAACAATAATTTGGACTTTGTTGCTTGTAATAAGCACAATATTTTCTTCCATTAGGTTCTTAAGGTTGTTCAGTGAATAAAAATTCCAGTTTGCTCGCCCCATTGGGAGTTTTCTCTGTTTAATTCAAGAGAACATTTAAGAATATTTTACTTATTTCTACACAGCGTATTTTTTCAGTTTGTAAATATCAGTATATCTTCAAAATGACAAGAGGCTCTGATAGTGTTGAATAATAAATAACAATCCTCTACATGCTCTTTTTCCTCCTCTCCTCAGAGTATGAAATGTTATTGTAATTGTAGTTTATGTTGTGTAATATCTGCTTTTTCACAAGACGATCACACCGCATTTAGTTGAACAACTGTTCTTCTCTCGCATCAGGCTGTATTTGTCAAATTGAATTTATTTGTGCTTTTTTATTTCTCTCTCCCAGGATAATGCGCAAGGTGATGGGGAACAAGTCCAGCTGCCCCACTCAGGGTGACAAAGTGGTTGAACTCATCTACATTGACATAGTGGGTCTCACGCAGTTCAAGAAGACGCTGGGTCCTTCGTGGGTCCACTACCAGTAAGTGTATTTAAATATTTCCCCAGAACTGTGCTGTGCCTTCCAACTTTATGAGGTACTTTCACATGGGCGAAGGGCACGGGGTTCATGTAGTCTGGCTCTCTATGAGACAGTGAGTCTATTTTCTGATCATGCATCACCACGATTTCCCTAAAGGCCGAAGCAGTGTCTGTTGTTCATGATGCCTTGACCCAGCGTGTGTATTCTTGCTCCGATTGCTCCGCTGAGGACTGTAGATTAGGCCTTCCTGGTTTGTTTTGAGCTCTCATCAGCTCCGACTGACAGGAAAAGAAAAGGAACAATAAGTCTGCAGGCACTAATGGCCCTCCTGGTTCCTCCAGCTTGTCACCAGGTTTTGTTTGTCTGCGACATAACACTTTAAACTGCATCCGCTCCCTTTGTGTCCTGAGGAAATTGATTCAGCTTTAGGCAGAATGTAAGGTCCAGATGCTATTTTGTGCATTATTTCTCTTACCTTTGTTGGACACTTTATGTCAGGGTGCTTAATGTCAGTGTGCACTTTCTCAGTGCTACATGAGTGACTCGACTGCATGGTGGAGGCATTTTTCTCAAAAATAAATATAACTTATTTCCACCCCGTCTCTCTTCATCCCTTTCTCCCAAACTGTCTTATTTTGTTGTCTCCTGCTTGTGGTGAATTACATTCCTTGCCTTTGTGGCCTGAAAATCCCACAATCCCCCTGTGAACCCATCTCAATCTTCTCTTATTTGTCACAAAAGATGGTAGGGGAGTACCCCATGGACAGAAAATGCCTGAATTCATCTCTCCAATCCACATGTTGAAATATCAGACCCCAAATTCTTTTAAATATACTGTGTCATCGTGGAAAAGAAAATGCAACCCAAATTCTGTCAGGCCTTTCTGTGATTAATGTGTTTTGCTATTGCTTCAGTCTCCTGGCTATCTGTCTTAGTGTATCACTGTATTTCACACTACTCTGGAGAGTATGGGAATACTCTAAGCTATTGTTTCCTGGCTATAAACTAGAGCCAATGTTGCCCCGTTGTTCTATTTCATTTAATTCCTTTCATCCAGTAACTTAATCAGGCAGACACAGTACACTTTCATCTGCATTAGCAAGGCTGCAGAAAATGTGCCAGCAGATACCCGCCCCATCCATTGTCATTTATTAATTTTGAGGCACAAAAATGTTGCAGAAATAAAACTGGACAAATGATGAGTTAGTCATTGATTACATCAAGCATCACGAGTTTGGTTTCATCATCTTGTGCCATCCATTTCCTCGCAGCTTCTCCCTCTGTTCGCCACTTCTTCATTTTCCTTTGCAAAGGTTTTTTTTTTTTTTTTTCATATTACTGTCTCAGGTTTAGTTTTTTCAGTGACTGAAAACCAACCTCATGCTTTGCTGATATGTGATTGATAATTACTTATTAACTATTCAAACTTTTTTTATTGTTTTACAGCAGGGCTCTGGACTAACGTTTTGCACTGGTTGCACTGGTGCACTTAAGAAAAAAGTTAGGCGCACCAGCACAAAAGTTAGATGCACCCAAATTTCCGACCATATTGCATTTAACACTGCAGTTTTACAGGTCCACTCCATTATTTGATTTCCTAAATAGAGGACATTTAGCTCCACCTAAATACCTGGAGAAATATTTCAGTGAAAAGGGCTACTTGGAATTATTGTATTATTCTCTCTGTAGAAGGGTCATAAAAGCTGCTATGAGTATATACTTGTGTCTTTTTTCAGGACTACTTCTACTTTCAACATCTGGACAGATCAGGTTTTTGTTTTACTGTATTAGGAATAATAGATGAAAACAAAAAAACATTTAATTTTCATAGGTTTTCACTGAATAAGGCAACTTATCATTTATACATGTACATTATGGATCAGACCTACAAAGGCACAAACTAATACAGAGAATATTGTTAAAGTTGCACAATATATTTTCTTTAGACATTTGAGGTTGTTCATATTTATTCACATTCCCACATCCTGATGTCCTGATCCACACCAGTCTGCATATGTCACTGTATACACCAAAGTCTTTTCTTCCAGTTGGATCTGGAAGTTTTCTGATTAAATGAACAGTGACACTGATGGACATGGAAATTGCACTTGCACGCTACACATGCATTGAAAGAGTTTTTCCTGTGAAAAACAACTGGACATTGTGTCTGATTCATAAAAACCGCCTGGACGATACAGACAGGATGTTAAAAGGGGACATGTCCCGGTAAATCCCCTTTAATGTCAGTGGTTCTGTCTCTGAGTCCAAAAGTCCTATGTGACCCATCAGCCCTGGTTCCGTCTCCGGATCAGGGCAGTGATGGTTCAGTGTCAGAACGTTGGGTCTGATTTTTGGATGGATCAAGTCTTAGCATTCTTAATGAAAAAGTTGTCGTGGTTCTTTTTATCCTTTCTCATCATTTGTCCATTGACGGGCCTTTTACTCACCTGTATGTTTTGACCGCAGCAGTGCGTGCATTTTCAAACACACATGCATGAACATGTGGACTACTGTCAATCAGAGGGGGATGTCCCGCCCTTCACTATCTCTGATTGGTTAAGACCACGGTTTGGGCACAATGTTGCTGTTGCTGTTGCTGCTGTTGAACCACAGGGAGACTTTCAGAGTTACAGAGACTTTTTTTTTTAACCCTTGAACAGCTGGTCGCACTGATGCAACAGACTTTTTTTTTTTTTTAGTTGCACCCTTGAGAAATTTGGTTGCACTATTGAGCCCTGCACAGTATTGATAATATGTAGATGAAGTAAATGCTCGTCTACATTTGTTCATAGTTTGTGGTGCTAGACTTTACTGACTCAAAAACCCACATATGACAGACACAGTAATGCTTGATCAGCATTTTTCCAACAGCAGCTTAACGACATACCACACTAACTCTGCATGTTAATTCAGGTTTAAACCAAACACTTGTGTGCAGATGGATGCTAAAGTATTGCTAAAAATGGGACTGAAATAAACTCTCTAGCCTATTGAACTGCAGAAGCAGCATCATTGCTACAAACCCAGAGGTTACAGTGATTACATCGATAAATGGACAGCAACGCTGTTACATGTTTTTTGTAAAATACAATCTGGACAATCCCTCTGAAATGTATGACAAATTGAAATCAATCACCCAGCCTACCCATGTAAAGAAATCTTATTCTTCAAATGCAAACATGTGTTACAGATCCCTACAGAACCACTTCTATAGTTGAATGTGGAAATGAAATACATAAATTACCCTTAATTTGAGTCCTTTCGCAGTTACAATATCTGTGAAAAGAACTTTTTGATATTTTATTCAAGCAAAATTATGCTTAAGGGGATAAACATTTTTTGTCCACAGGAGAAAAACTTATTGATTGCAAGCTTATCAAATAGTTTGGAAGTGATAATTTAGTGTTTTATTGCATCTAATTCATGCTAAAGTCCATCAAGCATAGCATATCGTCAATAAAAATCTTTTACACTAGCAGAAAAAAATCAATGAATGTTATTAGCAGGAGGATAACTCGAGGCAAATAATGAGTCCATATCACATTACATTTTTCCCAGATCCACAGAGTGCAATTCAAGTTTTATTTTAACTAAACCCTGATGTTTGGCAGTATTTCAGCCTAATTCTTTTTACAATAATCGACATTATCTTGTAAGTTTGCTCGTCCATCTGCTGTATTTTAGCCTGAAGGGTGTTTGAACATATAGTAGACCCTCCAGTCGATCAATAAAAAAACAAAATCCCCATTTTTATAACGCGGTCTTTTAATCACACATATGGGAGCACTCTATTGTTTGAATAATTAAAGAAATAAAAATGAACGCTGTCATTTACAATAGCAATTGTTGTGGATATTCATTTGGGATCACTTTAGGTACATTACATTATAGTGAAAATAAACAGTGAAAATGACTCTTTCCCCCTTAAGCTCAGCTCCATTACAGTACGGCAGCAAGTGTCAGTAAGTGTGTACTTGTTGAGCTGAATAGCTTTAACTCTTCCCACATTACATGCCATCTCACTGGACTCACTTCAGCCATATTTACATCATGTTATGGCTCAGACAGCATTTTCCCATCTGTTGAGAATTCCTACTGGGGACGGATGATGGTTGTTTTTCTCTAGAGCGGGCAGGGATGGCATGTGGGCATGTTGTTGTTGTTCTCCTTTTCAGTCTAAAGTTTCCTCTTGGCAAATGTTTCCCATCTCTCTTCTCTCCCAGGGCCTTTGACAGTTCACACAGCCAGCTGTGCAACATCTGCCTGGGCGGTAGACAGTCACTGAGTAAAGATGCAGTAGAAGAGGGGATTTTTTTGGGTGTAGATATCTGTGTGTGAGAATGTTTGTCAGTGCGCTTTGCACCCAGCTCCATCTAACAATGATTAATGCTGTGTGTTTTTACCTTGACCTGAATGGAGAGTCGCACATCTTTATTTCACAACAATTTTCTTATAAAGCGCAGGATTGCTAATATAACAGGCCGACCGTTGTTGCTGACAAGATGAACACGAGCCAAGGATGAATCAAGGCTATTAACACAACAGTAACAGGACTCTGTCAAAACTCTGTTAAAAACTCTGCTTAACGATGTGAGAAGGAGGGACAGATTTACTAACTTATAACCAAGTCAACAGATGGAATTAAACTTCTTATTTTAGCCTCTTGCCTCCTCCACATACAGGGAAATAGATTCAAGATTTCTTTTATTGTCATTGTAAACACAGAGCATACACAATAAAATTCTGGTGCACTTTATAGAGACAGGACTGCTTGATTATAAAATAAGAAATATATACGGTGCAAAATATTTAAATAGTATTAACCCATAAAGACTCAAACATTCACCACTGACCAAAGCCATCTACTGATGTAACTGTTTAATACCCATGGGTCCACTACACCTATCAATACATGTGAATAATTGTTGTAAAATACATTAAGTCATCTTTTCATCATCATCAGATATGTCCCATTTGGACATTCAGAGGCTCAGTAGTGGACATGGAAACACCATAATCTTCTACAACATTGGTTAACCAGTAAAACCCATGGAGGGTGGATCAAAGGCAGTGGATGGAGATACTTGGTTTATGTTCAGTTAATGATATATTTACCGAAAGAGTCACTTTTGCTTCCATTTTCTCTGTTTCTGTAATAACCTTCAACTTTAATCTGAGCTTTTATTAACATCTACATCAGGGTGGCCAACCCTGGTCCTGGAGAGCCATAATACTGCATGTTTTCGATTTATCCCTCTTCCAACACACCTGATTCAAATGATAGGTCTATCATCAAGCTGTGCAGAAGCCTGATAATAACCCTCAGGTGTGCTGGAAGAGGGAAACCTCTAAAGCCTGCAGGATTGTGACTCTCCAGGACCATGGTTGGCCACCCCTGATCGACATGATCACTAAATTACAATTACAATGCATGATCTTCACTGAAAAAGCAAAGTAAAGAGCATAATATTACAGTGAATGGTGATAAATCCCTTTGGGAAGGTTAAGTAGATAGAAAAGTCAATTTGTGAACTGACACAAAATTAGCGCTGGGTCTTTATGGGTTAAATAGTCATAAAAAAACAGTAAAACCAAACTGCCTCTCTCGCATTCAGTCAAGTCATACATTCATACCTAGTTAGATTGCAGCTGTCTAAATACAGTAGTTATGCACATTTGATTTTTTTTATTTTTTTTTTTATCGTACATTGTTGATTCCAAATTCATGTGAATTCAGTGAAAGACCAACCATAATCACATTTGCATCTACCAAAAGTACTACAAGTACCAATGACTGATGTAGTGAATTTTATGGAAAAGTTATGGAGTGAAAATGTCAGGACGGAGTGATCCTGGCTGTATGCCATGTCCTCAGCCGGTTTAGGTCTAATTAATCCTCCGCTGTGACCTTTGAGTGTGCCATGATGTTCTCAGTGCTGGGCCTGAGAATTGAGGCTTTTTGGAGTTTTCTGTTTCTCTAGGGACCTATTTGCCTCGTAAAATTTCCCATGTATTTCACGTATTCCTGGTTGCCTCTACTTTAAATAATTTTAAAAGAATATTTGACATATTTGGTTAATCCAGCTAAACTATACCATCTGTGTACACTGTTGGACATTCACTTTATTTGAAATATTTTTTTAGTCTGAGTGAATGAATGGAGAAATAACCTTCAGGCTTATTCTTTGGCCCAGTGAGTTAAATACTGCTCCACACTCTCTCTCTCTCCATGACTGTAATTGTGTGCACAAGGTGTGAAGAGTTTAGTCTTTTATATATTATCGGAGACACTCTTTGCATAGAGTTGATCTATGGGGTGCTTAAGGTTCCATTGATTTTGCAAGATTTAGAGTAAACACAATTCAAATATATTAAGTTAATGTTGCATGTATCATTCTGTCTTCTGAAATTGAGCAGATCATTAAAACTCTTGTCTGTGTGCAACTCTTCAGGTGCATGTTGCGGGTACTGGATTCATTTGGGACCGAACCTGAGTTCAACCATGCCCACTACGCCCAGTCCAAAGGCCACAAGACTCCCTGGGGGAAGTGGAACCTCAACCCACAGCAGTTTAACACCATGTTTCGTAAGTCAGCGGGAAACACACAAGTACTTCCATGTACCATTAAATTACGAGTAGGCTTTAACTCTGAGGGGTTTAAAACAGAGCATTTGGCTTGATTATGGTCTGGATACCAGTTTTCAAAAACACATTAAGCCTTAGAAGTAAATTAGATTGTCGTAAATCGCTTTTGCAAGAGTTTAATTGCCACAGACATCCGATCTAATTTAATTTATCTATTTTCATTAGTATTTATGTCAGTGAGTGTCAAGATCTTCTGTATGGAAGTGCACATAAATACAGTTTATCTTTCTATTTACCTGCTTTATAAATGGCTAAGTAGCTGTACAAAACAAGATCCTGATCCATAACCATTACAAGATGATCCCCTGTCAAACCCATAATATATTTTTAACACATAATACATTTCAACAAAAAATTCAGTTATTTAAAAAGGCAATTTACCTGTTGATTTCATTCTACAGTGCTTGGTAGTCTTTACATTTTCTTTTCTTTCTGTAAATGTGCTTTTTCTCCTTTGAAGCTGAGGTATAAAAGTTGTTGGAAAATCCAGCAGGGTGCAGGCTAATGGAAAGTCATCAGGCGGATTAAAGCAAACCAAGAGGTCAGAAACTCAGCTCTCCATTTTGCGGTGATTATGAATGTAGGACGGAGGGATTTTATTGCACTGTGTGAGTGCATCACTCCTATTGAGAGATCAGTCTGTAACTGGAGTCCAGCACAGTCGCTGAGGTAAACGAGTGGTAGTGGCTACAGGGAAGAGACAATTCTGTGGAGGAAAGGGGGTCTGATCCCCCAGGGGTATTGACCTTTTCCCCCATAGCTAAAAGAAAGTGAAATGTTACCCAGGCTGACCGTGTTTGTTAGGTGAGTCCTGGAGCTATCCAGGATACCACCACACCTGAATAGTCCCTTTGTATGCTGAATAGGGTATGTCTTTCTCATAACACACAGGGGCTTTGCACTAAATCCAGTTAAGAGTCGCTAGGTTAGATGATATCTGTGGTGAAACAAGTGCACAGTGGTTTGGCTGAGTGTTAAAACCACAGAGTGGCATCACTTCCAAGCAAAAGACAGGAGAATGACTTTTTTTTTTTTTTGTCTTGTTACATCGTGCCACACAACACCTTAACTTGAGGGAAGAGCAAGTTTAATTTACACTGAAAAAAACTTGGTAACAATACACTGTGATGGTTCATAAAATTGGTATCGATGTAAGGTGTCTTATATCTGTCTGGCAGTGGTTGATTAATATTTGCGTTGCATCTTATTGTGTATTTTTTATGGAGTACACATATTTACAATGGGTGGAATTTTCTGCTGTTTAGGATATCTGCCATGATTTTATCTACTTATGTGTTTATGCAACCCAGAAAAGCCTACATGTGCAGTCACAAAAATACAAAGTACAGCAAACACACTGATGGGGCGGTAGCACACTTGTAGAAAAGCTGGTTTGTTTTATCACAGAGTTTGTTGCTCAAGATTATATAAAATGTATTATTTAGATTTCCTTCTTGTATTCCCACACACCTATTGAATGTAGATGTTACAATAGACAAATCAGAGGGCCGTAGGTAATTCATCCTGGTTTTGGATTGGTCTATTTGTTAAGATTACGCAGTGCTCCATAAATCACTGGTTGGGGGAATAGGGACTGCATGGCCTCTGGCCAATAAGACAAGACAAGGCCAAATTGACCCCATTAATCTTTTTCATTCAGCTCAGAGTCAGGGTAGCAAGGATTGTTTTCTGGTGCACGATTTGTATTTGAATGGGTTGTGCTTCTTAGTTCAGTTGGCTCCATTTTCTAGCACCAATCATTAATAACCCAGCACTCATGGAAATATAATTTAGTTAACCTTTTCTGTATTCACCTTCAGTATGACACGCAAGGATTTATGCTCTGACAAGTCAGATTTATTTACAGGGAACTTCGTCATCATCAAAGAAAAGTTTGTCACAAAGGACTTTTCACTACAGAATATAAATTTGCAGCATGCAGGCGGTAGGGTGAATAATAAGGCCAAGTCTTTCATCATGGCATGTAATAGTAATAGTAGGTCATAGTAAATTCAAATATGAACCGGTTTAAATATACATACTGTACTTTATCACATGTGATTATTTTCTACTTTTGTTTTGAACTTACATTTCAGCTAAAAGGAAAATAATAGAAGAATAACATTAGCGTGAGCTACAATGCAGTGGAAGTACGTACGGTAGTAATAATGTACAGTGTGGTCAGCAAGTGGTCCTGCTGTCCAAATGTCATGCCTCACAATGTCAGCAAATGGATTCAAGATTGAAAACATATGAGGAATCACCATAGAAACACTACTGCCACTATCAGCAGATGTATTTCTATCATCACAGGTTATATTGAGAAGAAGTCATATGTATAGAGCATGGATTCTTCCTTTTACTTCCACTCTGAAAACAAAGTGATCAGGTATTATACTTACATACATGACATTTATTTTATTTTATTTTATTGTACTGACCAATGTACACATCGTGTCGGTCTCGTCTGAGCCAACTCATTTTCTTTGTCTAGTCCTGTCACTGAATTATGATTGATAGAGGTTGGGGATTGAACGTAGCAGCAGATACTATTTGTCTTTGAAGCATTGCCAACTACGTAATTGACCCTGGGATCTGTGAGGCTGACAGCGCCTGAAAAGCTTTGACTGATAACATCACTGACCCGCCCACTCACTTGAATGTTTTTTTTTCCTCCTCCAAACCAAATGGGATCAATAGTCAGTGTGTGCACTCCCAGACTCTTCGCTATTCTGTCTGTACATGTTACCTCTGATCTACTTCTCATACACATAAAGAGGTTGAAACCAACACTGGAAACAGCCACATGCTTCTTTGGATAGTAGCTGTTTTGATGGAGTAGCATAATGGAAGTCCAGAAATAAAACAGGAAAAATGACACCATTACTACGTACACCTACATGGATTTTTAATTTATTCACTCAGTGTGGGCTGTGTTCTAGACTAACATTAAAATGGGTTTCTTACACAGTTTGTATTTATCACACATTTTTAATGCTACTCCATCTATTTATATCTGTTTCCGCTCTAATATTTTAAGTTATAAGCCGATATCAAACATTATTAAACCCCCAGTGGTGCTTGTTTTGAAGTTAAAGGTGTGCCTATTAACTTTAGCCCTCCAGTCTTTAATGTAAGTTGCAGGAGCAAAAACATTTGATGTTAAGCTTTTAAAGCACTTGAGAATTTAGGGCTGCATTTCTGAAATATTTCTCACCTGTCTGCCCAGCACTACAAGAGTTAACTCTTTTTAAAAACAAAGCAACAGTCATGAGTGTAGAGGCAACGTTATTCCCATAATTCTTTGTCTGTGACTTGGCATTGTATTATTCTGGTTTATTTTCTCCTGCAAGTGCCATTCTTTTTTTAGAGACACTTTAAATGCCCCTTAACATAAGTTTCAGAAGAGATCCTATCTATAGTTTTCTTTAATATCAGGCTGTCAGTCCAACATTATCTCTCAGTACAACAATTTGAATCTGCCCACTCACAACTTTCTGTACATGTTGGATTGAACAATGAATTTATATTATTGTATTTATGTTAGCTACAGTCACAGAAAAAAAAAAAGACTACACTACACTTTTCTTTAATTTCTTGTTCATTTTAATGCCTGGTGAAACTAAAGATAATTTAAAAATATATATATAATGATAACAACAAAAGCAGCTCATAAGAGTTTAATTTCAGAGCTGATATCTTTACATTTTCCATGGTTTTCTTTAAAATAACCAAAATTACATAAATTCTTACATCAGTGTCTATGGCATTGTAGTGACAAAAACAGTGCTTCTAGACATTTCATGTTTTCTTTTCTGTCTGTTTTAGTCACATGATGCACACAGGAGTCAGTACTTGATTGCATAACTATTGTTTTTGATGACTTTTGATGTTATAATCATTTTTTCCACAACTGTACATTTCTTTACTGTCATTCCTCCTTGCATGTCAAGGCGGTCAGTCCGACATTAACTCCCAGTACAACAAACTGAGTCTGAATCTGCCCACTCACAACTTTGTTAAGAGTAACAAACCAGCTGTTTCTCAGGCAACAATGCCCTCCCAGACTGTTTGTTAGCTAATAGCAAATAAAGCTGTGGCAAGTTGAGTGACATTTTGAGTGGCAGCTCTAGTGGGAGAGGAGGCATCTGTTGCCAAATACATCAGAGTGCTGAACACTAATTAACAGCCTGTCCTGTTTACACAGTTAGTTTGGTAGATGAGTGTTAGTGCAGGCTGCTCCAAATGTCTAGGTCCTGCCTCTTTGCCATTGCAAGTGCATCTCAGTCATTTGTACTCATTTATGTTGCTGTATTTATGTTTTTTTTTTCCATTATTGTGCTCATCTGTCTCTAGTTTTAGGATGCAGTCTCATGTAAACTTACAGCTGTGTGAAGCTGTTGTATAGACTCTGAGAAGCTGCAGTTTCGAAGGGGGGAAAAGAAGTTGCGATAATCTTGTTACTCTTTTATCAGTTCATTAGACAGACAGAACCAGTAGTATTTCAGGGAACGTGCATTCAGCTCCTGCCGGCACTGGCATCTCCCACAGATCTAGTGATGTCTTCATAAAATCTACTCCCACATTCATGTCCGCTCTAGCAGACTCACAATACAGTGTTGTAGTATTCAGTGGGTAAAGGTTTCACTGTGTGTAATGCTAATGAAGAACAAGGAGAAATGATTAATTCAAGGAAATATTTAATAAAAGAATCTGCAGCCTCACTTTATGTAAGAGGAATATGATGTCTTCACTGACACGTTTCCCAGAAAAATTACAAGGAAATGTATCTGCGTACTTAATATGCATCAAGTATCGACCATGTAGGAAACATGCTGTTATGTGATAAGCCTCCAAAAAGAACATTCCACTAGTGTGTTGGAAACCTGAGTAAGTTTTTGTTCTTTTCAGAATGCAGAAAAAAGTGAGTTTTTGCCATTGTTCAATAATCATTCAGTATGGAGCAGGTTCACAGGCTCATTTACTCTACACAACAGTACCTGAGCTCAAACTTTCTTCACCTAAAGGTATATAGTCAACCCAATACATTAACCGCCTAGAGAGATGGAGTGACCAAACACTGGGGATTTTCCACTCAGAAGGAACTGTCACATCTTGTCACCACCCTATTTAAGTTACGATAGTGTAAGTGCACCGGACTATTGACGTCGGTTAATGTTTTGCGACACACGATCATTGGCTGCTATCCACCACCTTACATGATAAGAGCTAAAACCTTTGTCACATGTTGAAGGCTATGATAATATACGTTATCAATTACATCTGGCATAAACTTAATTCCATAGGGCCTTTGAGGGAAATGTCAAAGGGTGGCAAAACAACAACTTTTAGAGTCAAAGACAGTGACAAAGTGATAAAAGCTAGAAGCACTGTTGTTGTTTTCACCACTGGACACACAAAACAAATGGAGTTTGATGATGAAAACACATGGGTTTTTTTTACGTGGGTGAGTTTGATTATGAGGTTTTTGAAGGTATAAAGTTATCATGTAGTGTTATTATCTGCACCAAATTTGCTGATCCAAAGTTCAGACTAAATTGTGACGGTCTGACCTTGTTTGGACAATTCCAAACAGATCTTTATTTATATTTTAATGAACCTTTATTTAACCACAAAAAAAATATTGAGAATAAAAATCTCTTTTGGACAAGAATTAGTGTAACTATTGACAACACAAACTGCACAGAAACCCGGTGATTTGTGGTTTTACTGTGGCTTTTTTCTGTCTATAAACAGAGCTAAGCTAACAGAGCTATAATGTAAACTATTGACTAATGCAGTATATGAAGATTGTAAGACAGTTTTATTTTTGCAGAGTATCAAAATAGATGGCTGAGTTTTTGGTGGAAGGATAAAACTTGATGCTCCTGTAATGCAGATATGTATAAACATGGCTTTTATGTTTTAGTGAATGGTACAGGCTGTGGATACATAGTGAATGTTAATTTTGTCTTTTTGTTGTTGATTTGTCGTCTTGGTGTCTGTATGTGTGTGTCCTGACACATGACTTCCCCTGCTATTGAGAATTTAGAATATCAATCCCACACAAAAAACCCTTTAACTCTTTCCCCCATAAAGACGACATTTGACACCCTTTCATACCCTTAATGATGAATTTTGACACCTTTGTTATTTCACTAAAGACATGATTTGACGACCATTAGAACAGGTTCAGGTTTTCAACTGTACAGAAGCTGTGATAGGTGGAATGAACACAACCCATAGAAGGACCAGCAATAGAATTATATAAATTTTATTTTTATTTTTTTTTCTTTAATTTTTTTTTAATTCT
>JAPTGZ010000013.1:14672988-14695572 GCA_029814645.1 Fowleria isostigma
CTGGTAGATCTGACACAAATATTCCTTTGGAGTAAAACTCATTCTCTCTGTAATTCTTGTATTTCATATTTTGACCAACCAATCAGCATTTTTGACTTGATTTTTCTTAATCAGTCACACGTGGTAAAATTTCATTACGTTTATTCTGGTAGCATTTTACTTGTAGACCAGTGATATCAGTGGACGTCATTCTAAACAGGATATATTAATTAAATTTTTTCTAATCAACTATGTACTTTACTGTTTGCTTAATTTCACTACACAAGGAGAAGAATAGGGAGAGACTGCGGGAAATAAGAGAGAGCAGACCAGAAAAAAAGATGAATACAATACATTGAAAGTCAGTTTCTGTTAATATTTTACATGTTGTGCATTTGAAATTAAAGTCCAAAAAATAAGTCCAAGGTCCATTTTTGGTACTCACTATAGGGGACTGTTTTATTCCAGAAACATACATACATATGCTGTTTATGTGTATATGTATATGTTGAGGAGGTGCTGTATCACAGTGGAGGATGGTCTTCCTCCAGACATTAGGGTTAAGGTATATTTCCTTTATAATTCTAATCCATTCTTCTTTTACTGCTCATCATTTAAATACCTTTTATCCGATTTGGTGGTTTAGTTACAGTTATATTGGTAAAAGGATGATGAAGATGGAGCTGCCAGGTAGGAGGCAAAGAGGGAGAAAGAGGAGATTTATGGATGTGGTGAAAGAGGACATGCAGGTAGTTGGTGTGAGAGAAGAAGATGCAGGAGACAGGGACAGATGGAAGCAGATGATTTGCTGTGGTGACCCCTGAAGGGAGAAGGTGAAAGAAGAAGATGGTTTAGTTTCAGAATTTCTCCTACCCAAAAAGTGTTATACTTTTCTTTTACAAATGTGGGAATGATGGTCCAAAATTGCATTAAAATTTACAAAATGGTAAAATTTCTCTCGCTTGGCCGGCAAGCATTCTGGGTGCTCAGCACCCCTAAATCTCTGAGCCTGGAATCATCCCTGATGAAATCTTTTTCATTTTTAAATTGAATCTATTTATCATTTTTGGGTCCAACTGAAATATTAGTCAACAGATTCAGTTCCTACAGAATTGCCAAAGAGGGAAGTCATTTAGCATTGTGAAATGTGATGCACACAGACATTAACAGCTGAAAATGAAGCAGTTATGTCTTGTAAAAGGGTTGCACAATAGATGTTTCCACACAGGTACATCTGTGTAGAAGTTTTTGTCTGTATGAAATACTGCAGAATCAGTCACCAATTTTCAAGATTAAGTAAAGCACTGTTTTATTTGTGTATTAATTGCTCATCAAACATTGTGTACTAACTTCATAAAGCAAAGATAGTTCCACTTTCTTTACCTTTATTACAGAACATTTCAGTCATTATTAAGCAATACTGAAAGTGTAGTAGGCAGATTAGATTTCCATAACATTTTACTTGCTAAGCAGGAAATAGGTTATGAAAAGTCATAGCAGAGATAAATTTCAGTGAAGTCCATTGTGATGTGATCCTTCAGTGGCATGACATTGCAAGTAAATGGGACTCACTGAACAGGAACCCAGATAAGAATACACAATAAATGCAAATGTTATCACACAAAAGTCATACAAGTATTGACAGATGTTTGAACATGAGATTACTTCAATTTGCACTAAAAAATGGTCAAATATTGGTCAAATATTTCCTTTTTTCAATGTGCTTTTAGAAATGTTAAATATTCACTCACTAATCGCAGCATGGTTGCTTTCTTCAGGAAGTTACTGCACCATTCTTGATGCATTAATCATGCTCTAAACATTACTTATTAACTCTATGGCAAATGGTTAATTGCCACTGTTTTATTGTCTCTTATTGTTTGATTTTTGACCATTTGACAAAACCTACTTTACTGAAACCAATAAGTAGTTTGTGAAATGAGATGCATATTTAGGTAAATGCAAAACTTGCACACACTTCTTACAGAGATACAACTATTCTGACACCTGCACATGGCCATGTTCAATCTGACACAGAGACATGTATTTTTTTTTTCTCCTTGTGAAGATGAAAGTGACAAACTTCACTAGACATGCAGAAGAACAGCAGCACACCAAGGATAACCCATTTTCAGACCTCTGAGCGCTCCACGGTGAAACTCTTTGAACAACCTTGGGTAAAACTTTCACAGGAAACTTAATAACAGTCTGGTTTAGGAGCTCAAATTCAGCTTATCGCCCTCTCCGTGGAGTTTTTAATATATTCAAATGCATGCTCACACTGCGGCACAGAGACCAAGGGATTACTGTATCCTAGACAAAAACAACTTAGAGACTTGGAGAGATTTGCACATTGTTTGGCATGCCATGGATGGCTGGATTACTTCCCGTGCCTTGATGAGCTTTGAGCTGACACCCTGTATGTTTGAGAGTAGGTCGCTCCAGATCCAACTGACTCCTTAGATGTCTGACAGAATAACTCAGTGGAATGATAATAGAAGCTACAAGAGAGAATTGTCTTCATGTAACATGCCTGTAGTGCAAATGTCTCTTCACATCGGGAAGCTTTGTGATGAAGATGAAGAGAGCGAAGACATAATCCTAACCTAATTGAATAATGAGCTCATTATAAAAATACAACACTGTCTGTCCCGTTTCTTAGTCATTTTTTAGTCTTTTATCTAATATTGTCATCTGGTGGGTGTTGGCACCGCCTGATGTTGGAAAAAAATCTACCACTGCAGTATTCTTTTTGTCTCAGATTTGAATTAAAGCAAAAATTTTTACTATAATCCTGTCGAGAGAGGAAAGTCTATTTTGAAATAACAGATGTGATAATAATAGAATCATTTTATAAAACTTCATCTGCATACAAAATAAAATTAATAATTAAAACAGCTGGCAACTGACTGTGTATTTATGTAAGCTTTGTTTAACCAGGCAAGTTAGTTGAGAACTGATTCAGAGGAGTGAGTTGAGAACAGAATAAATATACAACAAACTACCAAAAAGGATTGGACAGCAGAACTGATCCCAATGACATGAAACAAATAAAAAAGCAAAAAACAGGAGTGGTGGTCCAGAAGTGACTTTTTATTCAAAACACAAACTTGTTTTACATTAGGGGTTTCTGGTAGATTTGTCATAGAAAACGAGAGCTGTGAATTTTCCTTCTTAAGCAAGTTTTTGTCATTTGATATGTTGAACATCCTGTGGCGTTACCATGGTACATTTGCACATTGTAATCACAAAACAGTGCTGATGGACATAATAAATTTAAAAAGCCTTACCACACATGCCAGTGCCAACAGGTTATTATTACTTTTAAACATCATCGATTATTGAAACATTTTCAAATAATTTTATGATCTTAATAGTGGATGCGGCAATAATGGCTGCATGAAGAGCTGTGGTATGCCAGCTTAGATTAATTTTCATGACACATTCTTCTACATTTACTAGGCGCACCTGTTTGTACAGTTAGAATTTCAAAGCCGCATTATAAGACACTAAATCCCATGGTGTTACAGTTTTCGGATCCAAAGGTAGCTGCATTAGTGTGTGGCCTCTCATTCTGTGCCAGTGTCTCACTTTAAAAGGGCAGACGGGGAACCCATCAGCTCACAGCAAGGGGCATTAGCTGCTAATCAGACTCCCAAGCGTGTTCATTACCTTCTGCTTTTAATTAAAGGGCCATTTTGGGGCTGACTGATAACGAGCCGACTGGCTTACTCTGTTTCCCGCCCTCTTATATTCACATCCTGCTGTTCGTCGTTCCTGATCTTCCTCTGTACTTAAGAGGCTTCATTTCAAAATGATATATTTGCTATGTAAAATAGAAGTGGGGCCTACTGTGAAAATTTTAATTCTCACTTAAAGGTGAAATTCACATTAGAAATATAGTCAGGTTATGAGATGAGTGATTTAAAGAAATAACACTTGAGGAAAGTGCAAAGTGCAGTCAGTATTTCATACAAACCAACAGAATGACATCACAGGGTTTTACACGGCGGCCCAAGGTGTTCTAATTCAATACTGCATCCATTGTTTGTAACAATTACGGTAAATGACAATTAGCGCTCCACAGTTAATTGAAACCACTGTGTTAATGTGTACTACTATATAATCACAAAAGGGTACAATTTAAATGTCGTGTGTGTGTCTTCTTAAAAACCTGAACATTCTTTGCTTTTTTTGGCAGACACAAATATGCCATTTGACACACAAAGCTGGAAAACAACAGCTCATTGTTGAAGCAGATTATATTTGGATTTATTGCACCAGAGTGGAAAAAAAAAAAAGTAGACACCTGGAACAGGAAATACCGTATGTAATACAGGACATACTAGGATGCCAGACCTGGTTGTGTTCATTCAGCATGTAGGTGTTTGTCTCCTTTCTCTAATTTCTACAGGTTAATGAAGGTGATGCAAGTAATATTATTCACATTCAAATAGAGCTGCTTGAAGATTTATTGTATACTGATGAGGCACTTCTCTGATCAGGATGTAAAACGTACTCTTCACAGAGGCATGTGGAAGTGCTGCAATTTCCATTTTGTTGCTATCATTTCGATAATGTATTCATGTGACAAATAAAGAGTGGAGTTCACCTCATTATTGTTGAAGTTGCAGGTTCTTCTGAAAGTAAAATGAATGTATGAAGAAATTCAGGTTTGACAGGACTAAGGATTAAGCCTGAACAGTCCAACGATTAGACAGAGTAGTCTAACCACCTTTGGGAGTTTTTTATTTTTGTTCCCTAGCACTTTTATTATTACATAGTTCATCTGTGTGGGGGATTTAGAGTTGTGTGTAACAACAGCTGTGATTAAAACAGGGATTACTTGTATTAAATTCCCATTTAGTGATAAAAACAGAATTGTGCTTATTGCAGAATGTAAAACATGAAGTCTAGTCCATCCATCTTCTGCTTTTTCCGGTTTGGGTCACGGGGGCAACAGCCTGAACAGAGAAGCCCAGACTTCCCTCTCCCCAGTCAGCTTCTCTGGTCCATACAGGGAGAGGCTGAGGTGTTCCCAGGACAGCTGAGAATTATAATCTCTCTAGCCTGTCCTGGGTCTGCTCTGGGGTTTCTTTCTGGTTGGACATGCCCATAACACCTCACCAAAGAGGCATCCTGACCAGGTGCCTGAACCACCTCAACTGGCTTGACAGTGGAGGAGCTCTACTCAGAGACCCTCCTGAAATGTAGAACTCCTCAAGGGTGAACCCAGCTGCCCTGCTGGGGAAACTAATTTCCACTACTTGTATTTGCAGTCTCATTCTTTCAGTTCATGACCAGAGGTGACGATAGGAATATAGATTGACCAGAAAATTGAGAACTTTGTCTTTTACCTCAGTTCTTTCCTTACCACAGCCAACCAGTACATGTGGACGTTGCCCCAATCTGCTTCTCAATCTCACACTCCATCCTTCCTTGACTCTTGAATAAGACCCTGAAATACTTGGGGTGTTTTCACACAGCGTACATGGATCCATGCTGTACTTGGATATGCTCACACCTTTTGTGCAGATGTTGCATTCACAAGCACGTACCATGGCCCATGCCCGAGTAAAGTAGGTGTTACAGTAGGTGGCGATGTGGAGAGAATTTTGTCCCTATCAAATGAACCTGGAAGTCAGAAGAAGACAAATTCAGGAAATATTTTTCTATCTGTTAGCCTCTTTGAGGCAACGTAAAAAATAGCGACCCTTGTTGTCCTTGATGCATAACCAAGCAGTCCACTTGATAAGGCGAACCTGTGCCGTACAGATTCAAGGCTTTTTCAGGAGACAACAGTTGTTTGTTTGCTCCACTAGTTGCTGAGTAGCGATTATGGTCACTTCTGTTGTCAAAATGGCGAATAAACATTGTGTCTGGTCTCACGTCCACGATCCAGACTCGGACACAGATCACTTCCACACACATGTACCGTGTTGGAGTTCAGCTGTCCATACCCAGTACCACCTTTTCAGCTAGACTCGGGTACAGTACTCAAGCATGGAACACTTGCATTCACATGGATAAAATTAAGCAGACCCGAGTCCATAGCATACTCAGATATGGACTCGGGTACACCGAGTGAAAATGCCCTTAAACTCTTCCCCAGCCCAGAGGGGACACGTCATCCTTTTCCAACTGAGAACCATGGGCTCAAACTTGGAGGTGCTAATCCTCATCTTTGTGCTTCACACTCAGCTGTGAACCATCCCAGTGCAAGCTGGAGGTCACAGTTTGATGAACCCAACAAGACCACATCATCTGCAAAAAAGTAGAGATCTGACCCTGGCTGCCATACCGGACCTCCTCTTCACCTGGAAATTCTGTCCATAAAAAATTATGAACAGAATCGATGACAGAGGGCAGCCTTGCTGGAAACCCACCCACACTGGGAACGAATCCGAATTACCTCTGGTAATGTGAACCAGGCTCTGACTCCAGTCATACAGGGACCTGATGGCCCGAAGCAGTGGACTGTGGACCCACACTGCTGAAGAACCCCCCACAGGATACCCCAAGGGACACAATCTCCAAATCCACAAAGCACAAATGGATTGGATGGACGAACTCCTATGAACCCTCTAGGACCCTGTAGAGGGTAAAGACCTGGTCCAGTGTTTCCTTAAGAAACTGCAGATTAAAGAGACAAACTGTCAGTAATTATTTAGCTGTTTAAAAGGCAATGTCGATAGTCGCACCAAAATAAAATGGCCAGGCCACCTCTGAGGGAACCGTTTCCATAGCAACCCACTTGGAGGAGTAGAGAGGCAGGGTAAGGGAGACTTCCTGTCTGTGCGTTCTCTTTCTGTTTCTCCATATACACTATCTACACAAACATATAAACCAGTTTATTGGTGTTCAGATGACTTACCAGCTGCTGTTTCCCAGTGTAATGACAGATAAAGAAAGATGATCATTGAAGAAACATCCTGCGATGCATTTCATTGTAATGTTTAGTATATAAGATTTATCAATATGGTGTTATGGCTGTTACTTGGACTGAGCTCGTCCCAGAAAATAGGTCAGTGTTTACATATATTCCACTGTCTACAGAGTTATGAGATGAGGGAGAAGAGAACATAGAGAGGTGAGAATGAGAGTAGGATGTACAGAGCTGCAGGCCCTTGGCAGCAGATCAGAGGACGCAGTGGAGAAAGACAAATCAGACGGAGCTGACAGGGACACACACACAGAGCTGGCATATGCAGAGCAGGAAGGGCAGCCATCCCACACTCTTACCCTCACAGGCCCATAAACAGACAACAATGTGTTTCATCCCCGTTCATGATGCATAACTGAGTTGAGTTGAACATTAAACCTCAGTTCCTTTTATTGCGCTCGTCTGATCTGACATTGCAATCCCCCATGCCATTAAACTGGCATGAGTGCCGGCATGGAAAGCTGAATTTGACGTTCAAGAGACGAGGTGGGCTGGAGTGGGAAATGTTATTGCAGTTATTAAATCGCCTCCTTCCATCGCAGATGTTTTATTGAATTAGACCAAAGATATTTCCAGAAGGCACTGGGTGTCAGTTTGAGTAAAGAAAAAAAAAAAAAAAAAACCAAAAAAAAAAGTTAGTTTCTTAATCCCTGTATTTTAATGAAAGCTTTAATTAGTTATACAAATGGCCAAGCAGCACCTTTTATTTGATTTTATCGAAGTTAAAAAGCATTTAACATCACCATCAAATTTTTATTCACTTAAAGAAAATAAGTATCACAGAAATAATTTAATTAAAGCCCTGTTCACACAGGCTTAGTTTTACCTGCAGACTTCTGGTTATTTGTAAATATTGTAGAGGCCATCTCGGATCTTAATTCTTTGCAAACCAGCCATGTTTCCAATTTATAAAGTAAGAAATCCACCACAAATTACCAAACACAGAGGTCTGATTATAATATTAGTCCCCTGAGAATCAATATCTCTAATGTGGTGGGTTATGCATCATTTTTTTGTTAACTCTGCACATTTATTCAGCCTATTTCCTTGTCAAGGACGATATAGGTGGATGATGATAAATTAAAGTTTTAAGTGTTTTTAGGTGAAAATTAAGGAGGCTCATATAATATATCAATATCATTAGCCAGGATATTCACTGAAAGAGCAAACTTAAATCTTTTAGAGGAGCCACGTCTGAGAGGATGATAGATAGGTGACAAGCATGACAGCTACAGTAAGGAACATTTATCTGTAGGTGATGAATCTGCCCTTGACATCAGAACCAAGGAATGTCAGTAAATTCAAGTGAAACACAGATTATGCCTATCTTGAGTAAATGTGACATATAAAACACAGATGTGAGGCGTTAATTTCCAAATCATTGCACAGGTTGTACTCGTCCCAGATGAATAGGGCTGAAGTGTGTCATAAGTTTTTATACCTAGTTTAAGGCGACACTGAAGTGAAATATAGGGCAGCACGGTGGTGCAGTGGCTAGCACTTATGCCTCATGGGAAGAAGGTCCTGGGTTCAATTCCAACACCAGTCGACAGGGACCTTTATGTGTGTTTTCTGTGTTCTCCCCGTGTCTCTCCAGATACTCCAGCTTCCACCATCCAAAGTCATGCACTGATAGGTTAGTTGATTAATCTAAATAAAGTGAAATACTGTTCCAAGAAACAATAGTGTTTTTTAACTGAGCAAGAAACCAAATATATTTTGAATAACAAGTATACTAAGTGGACTTGAACGAGTCATTTTTTGTTCTTCAAGCTCCATTAAGTCTACCTGTGAATGTATGGAAACAGTGTTATGATGATCCCCCTAGCGCGTTAGCTTCTGTGTGTAAGGTACAAAGCTCTTAATTGCATCCAATGAACCATGTGATGTTACAGGTGTTTCCAGCGCTGCAGGACATGCAGGACATGTTACAAACACTGCATGTGTTTGTACGTTTTCTTGTACCAGACTTACAGCTCAGTGCGTTCTCACATACGTCCCCATTGGATTCTGTTACGCACAGATGACCATGTCATCACATATTCTCACAAGACTCACTTTTCTCACCCCCTCATCTTGTGTCTGACAGCATAAAACACACTCTGGCCGGTCACCAAACCTCAGGAGCTTCTGTGTCGTTGTAGCTAATGGAGTGTAGGGGGGGGGATAAAAAAATTTATAAGTGAAAATTACCACCTTTTAATTGAGTTTTAACACAAGATTCTCACCTGGGATTGTTGAACAGCTCATCTGTCTTTTCAAAAAACATTGTCAGAACTTCATGTAAGTCTGATGTGTGATGTGAGCGTTTTGATTCATTATTTCCATGTAAATGCATAAGAGATAAATGTCAAAAGATCAGAAACACCAGTGTGTAATAGCCTTAAAATATTCCCTAAAACTGAACCTCTGCTGACTCAATACAATGAAATCACTGCAATAATCCATGCATAATTAGACTTAAATTCTTTGTCTTTACTGCCAAGCTTCGGTTTCAGGGCTTCAGAGTCTTCCAGCTGGAAATTATCCTCAGATGAGACGATGATCTGAGGTGTGTTTCATGTCTGATGCTGAGGGTCGTGTAAGTCGAACCAAGTGCATCTGTCTGAATTCTGATGAGGTTTTTCCTCTGCAGAAGCTCTCCTCTCCTCTTGATGTTTCTGCAGTGCACTCAAAAACTACTGCATACACGACCCTTTGAGCTTTTCTTCGTTCATAATCAAGATAATATTTTCCCCAAAAAAGTGTTCACATGACCTTCATTTTGCAAAATATCTCCGTACAAATGAGAACACAGAAACAATTACGATCACTCAAATAAATCATTGCCTTTAGCAGACTTTAAACGTCTAAGGGTGTGGATCAAGAAATGTGGGGTAGAGCAGGCAGCCAAAGTTGTGCCTGTCAGTGGAGTTGAGCAGAAAACCATGTTAATATATGTGTTTTATATATGTTAACCTAGACCCAGTAATACTCTGTGGCAGTTTTCAAGTGATTTTTTTTCTCTCTGTTTAATCTTTCCGAAGTGATTTATCACTTATTTTTCAGTGTAAGTCATGTATTTTTTCCAATATTTAATTCACTGATCATATAGATGTTCATAAAAACTTAAAAGTTCAAAGGTTATTATTTTACAACAGGAAAACTGAAGAAAAGGTACTTTTTCAGCAAAGAACTCAATAACTGAATGTAAAAAATGCATCTCCTTCAACTGTCATTGATCCAACTTCATGGGTTTTACTTGTTAATCAAAAGCCACTTTTACACAGAGATCCCAGAAAAAAGGCAAAATGGTGATCCCACCTTTTTTCCAACATTGACCAATTTACACAGTTAAGCCAAAAGCAGAACAGAGGTGAGATAGACTGGACTTTAACACAGCAGACCGATGTTCCAGAATCAAGGGGTCGGTGATGCATATTTAAATCCCCTGACGCGGGAGAGACGGCAGCGCATATTGAGGCACTGGCATGGAGCGCTGCGGCCAGCTTTGTTCATGTCTGCTGCACAGGTGAAAATGGTATGTGGCTATGGAATCATGCCAGTGCCTCCATATGTGCCAGCTGTCTGTTCTGCACTGGAGGTCACCGTCATCAAAACGTCACAACTTGGTTGCAGTGCTCCACAATCATGATCCCACCTTTATCACAGCTCTGACTACCTCCTGAGGTGTTACAGAACCATGATAAAGGTGGACCAAATGATCCCACCTTGACTAGTTGGGGTTAAAGAGACAAGAAAGAGAGAGAGAGAGAGACCAATTGTGGCAATATCCACAGCAAACTTAACCATAACCGTTAAAAATTAGAACTGTTATTAGTACAACAGCAATTCTAGTTTATCTCGGATAACTACCAACTGCTGCTAGCACAACTATGTTTGTTACACAAAGCAGATGTGTGTGGTTGTGTACAAATGAAATGTCTCTTTTGTTGACCTAAGCCTGTGTTCACATGCAGATGAGACACCAAAATGTAAAGGGAAGTGTTTGTTTTGTAACATAGCCCTTTTTGTTTGGCTAAGGCATTAACATGGAACCTAATGAAGATACCACATGAACCAGACCGTTTTGTCTTTCAAATCTTCTGTTTATGTAGCAGGATGAATTTGACTGTTAGATAATGATTAATGTCAGTACAGCCAGTCAAAATAAAAACATCAAAATCTCCTCGCACCGGTGGAGTGAGAGAGCTGTTCTCTTCAGACGGATGTATTTTCACAAAATTACAGGTTATTGGAATGCTCAGTCATAAAAACACGTTAGTGGCATCAGTACAGAGTAAGATGTGTATCTAAAGCGTCTGTGCCGTTCCTGCCTCGCTCTGACTCACTGAGGCCGCCAGTAAGCCTTCCTCTCTGGACACTCATCTTTCAACCCTCCCTTTGCCGACAGAAGGCAGTCGTCCCTTCTCTTGTTCCCTCTCCGAGCCAGAGTTTACAAATTCCCTCTGATTTACAAGGTCATAAAACTCACCTCCTTCTTCTCCTCCTCCTCCTCCTCCTCTGCTTCAATCAACCTCTCCAGCTCAAGCAGTTATTTTATAACTCCCCAAGCACGTGCTCCTGTGCAGGACTGGTGCGATCGATGTGCTTCCTGGTTTCAGATTGCATATTGCATGTGCTCTGAGACGTATACAAACCCATACAGTAACGATGTGTGCACACTGTCTGCATGCGGGAATTGGTGGAGGTTGTCCAAGGACACAGAGGGAGAATCTCGTAATGCGACGCCTGTTAGCGTTACAAAGTCATAAGTTCTTTCTGCTTCATAGCCTGCTGACAGCACAGGCAGGATTATGGAGTGAAGTTGACATAATATTATCACAAGGCGGAGAAAATACACAGGGAATGGTCAGATGTGGTTCAGCCAGGAAAACGGTGATGCACCGATGTTGTTGTCCCACTTGACTATTCCCGTTCTCTTTGCAGATGATGCAGTTTTTCCCCCTTCCAACCTGTTTTCTGGCTTGCTCCAGTAAAAACACATTGTCTTTTTAACTTAAGTGTGTCTATGTGTGTGAGAGGGAAGCGGGCCATGCTCCACAGAGCATCTGGCAAGTCATGTCCTGTGACCGTAAAGCTCTGTGTGGCAACTGCCTCCAAGGGACACAGCATGTATGTTCCTCTCTGCACACAAGCAGTCATTCAAGCGAACACAAAAAAAAGGAAAAAAAACCTCGCACTCTGCTGTCTTTGGAGATTTTGGATGCCTGTACTTTAGTTGCAAGGCTTGGGCGAGCGTCTGGCTGACATTTTGACACTGCCTTCTTCACACTCGTATGGTTTTGTGAACCTTCCTGCCTGAAGAACATAATTAGATATTTGAACAAAAATCAACCAAAAATATAGCTTGTTTTTTTCTTTTTTAACAGTGAATTTTTTGAGACGGGATAAAAATGTATGATTTGATTTTTGTTTTAAAACTCAAATATATGCAAGGTATTTTGGGGGGCAGAAAAGTGTTTTGATTTTTCCTGCTCCGTTTTGTAGAACAAAAAATACAAGTGCAAAAAAAATGGGAACAAAAATGTTGACATTCTGAGGCTGTGATGTGGTCATTTGCGAGGCTGGAGCACCATCACCTTTTCCATCCACTACTCATTCTTCACCTAGTGATTTACATATGGTCTTTAAACTGTTTGAACTTACTGTAGGGGCATTTAAGTCAATTGTAAAGGAGAAAATAATGGTCTTGTTCACTGTGATTGTTCCTAAATATGCACTGAGATCATTATTGAACCTGTCCTTTACTACTATTAGTCCTATTTTGCAGTATATAACTAAATATTGTGTGTGTGTGTGTGTGTGTTGTGCATAAAAATGGTTTAGTCACCACATTTACATGCACACTAATATTCTAGATTTTCCCACATGCTGAAAAAAGTGATATTTGGGATAAGTTGTTGACATGGGCAATGAAAATGGACATTCCTTTAATATTCCTGTTTACATGCCACTGTGCCTGATCCATTAAAAACTATATATATGTAATTTTTTTTTTCCCCCAAGTTTTCCACTTGTAGAAGATGTTCCACTATGTGAACTCAGCCACCCTCTGTCGTTCCATCACAAATGGAAAATGTTGGCTTTTTGAAATTTGCTCTTATCCATAAACATGTTGATCTTGTCCATAAACCCTCTCGTAAAGTTTATAGTAGGTGTGTTTCTCCACTGCAGTAATGTGGACTTTTCTTTGGTGCATCCATCTCTGCTAGACGGGGTCTTTGTTTTTGCTCCAGCTAACCATAAACAGGGATCGTGTGTCACAACCTGCAATTAAATGCAAACTGATTCATGATCCAAATGTGGCGTATACATATCCAAGATTTCTCATAAAACTGGGAATAATATCAGCATATCCCACACATCTGAGATGGAAAATTCTCTATTCAGTACAATAATCATTCAGAATGTCCAAGTTGAATATTGTCATCCTCATAGTATAACTTCCTAAGCCATATTTTTGGCCAAATTGCAATATGTGCATAAAATGACAGTAGTGTCAGGAGAGTAAAGTTACACAAATATCACAATTTGGCCAAAAATATGACTGACATTTATGCTATGAGGTTAACGATATGCTGTCTGCATAACGCATCTGGCATGGAATATTTCTGTGCTTGTAAACATTCTTAATGACTCGGTTGCTCTCTTGGCCAGGTCATTTTTAATGAGATTTTCACCTGGTTAAAGGAAGGATAAGCATAAATACCAATGAGGAAGTGACTTTTCTTTGTTACAGTCCTCATTTGCATTCTATCCTTTAAATCACCACATTGCAGTTGCAAAACATGAAAAATAGGTCTTGTTTTTGTTTCTATTGTCAGGTTTATTTCAGTGTATTTAGAATGTTCTTTATAATTTGTTTATTCACAAAAAATAAACTAAATTGACATCCTTGAAAGTCAGAAATGTATATTTGCAAGTTTTTAATAGGTGTTTCTTGAATGGAAATCCATAAACCAGAACATACCGATACCATTAAAGGGATTCTTAACTCCTTTAATAAAATATGGATGTGTCATCAGATTTTTTTTAATTTAGTGCAAGTGTGGGCGTTTCTCCCTCCAATATATACCAGTAACCTTGCTGTATAAATCCCTCCACTCACACAGATACTAGCTCAGCTCTCCTGAGTGTAAAGATTACAGGGTAGTGATTTCACTTTCTAATTAGGCCCTCATCTCACACACACATACGCGTGCACACACACACTCGGCTGGTTTAGTTACAGCAGGCTGGCTGGAGGCATCTGATAGCCAGTCCTCCAGGGACCCTGACGAGCGGCTACCTGAAATTTAAGCTCCAAAAGGAAGCACTGGGGTAGACACATACACATGAATGTGCCCACAAGGAAAAGAGGAGTGAATACTAAAAGTTGAGGAGCAAAAATAAAGCCCCGTTTCCTGTTCAAAAATTGGGTGTAAATTTGATACAGGTAGCTTTTAACCGTAATGAGTCTTTGCTGACCCACAAGTGTTAAAGTATTGGAAATCAATAATGTTCCAGCGCGTATGAATGTGTGCACACATAGTCCCGAATCCGCCTCTGAGGCATCCTGTCATTATAAAGAAAATGGCTCCCTTTCATCTTTACTGCCTCCCTGAAGAGCTCAGCTTTACGAGCAGCTCTATGTACTATGCACTGCTCCTGTGGGGCTCAGTCTTTGGCTGATATACAAAAAAAGAACAACCTGCAAATGTATCACAAAAGCAATGGGATCCTCTGCACAGAATTAGCACTGTTAAACAGCAGTTACATCCGCATTTTCAACATCAACCACCTTCTGTGAGCATTTCAGCTTAGGGACGATCAAAGACCCTGTGTTTATGGAAGTAATGTTTCCATCAGAACCGATTAAGATGGCTCGTTTTGTGAGGGAACCTACAGTATTTGACAGGTATTACCAAGAAGAATCATTTGTAGTGTTAATATGTCAGTTGGGTCTACATTTTACAGCTTTTGGCAAGTGATGGAGAAGTGAAAAAAAATTGGCAAGTGACCTTGTAAGGCTCATTAATTAGTTTCTACAGGATGTCAGTGATTCAGTCTTCTATTTCCTTGTTTTACCTTTAACTTTTACAATTTTAAATTCAATGGTAGAGTTTCTTGACAGTTAAAAGTAGGCTTGACATCCTGGGACTCCCAAATTTGTTTTTTGTTTTTTTTGGCTTCTCCTGAATTATTCATTGTCCCTTTAATCAAGGACATCATAGATCACGCTGACTTTAATAACAATAGCCAGCTATTGTGCGCGCTGATGCTTTACAAGCTATTTTTAGCCCAGCCCTGCTTCGCGGCCAGATGGTCGGTCAGGTAGCTTGAACAAAAGTTCATCAGGCCACACGAGAAAGTAATGATCCACTTTTAGTGAGAAAGTAAATCAGGTGTCATAGTAGGATGATGAGTATATATTTCCATTTTATAGCGCTTATGCACTGTTTAAGACTGAAGACTAAATGTATACTATTGCAAAGAAATGTAAAATCATTTCCCGTGGCTGCTTTGAAACCAAATTTTCTTTTTTTCTACAGGACAAGAAGAAATACCTTGATATCATCCACAGCTACACTGAGGTCCATGGCACCGTTCACGGCACCAGCACCATCCACCTCCCCAGCTACGTCAGGAACCACGGCATCTTGAGCGGCCGAGACCTGCAGTTTCTGCTGCGAGAAACCAAGGTGAGTTTATGAGACAGCTATGAGAGCCACAAAGCAGCTCCAACACATCTTTATGACGCTCCCTAAAGTGTGACCCAGATAACCTGCACAAAATTGAATGGATACCATTTTTTTCACAAAGTATAGCCAAGTGAAAAGTGCTTTAAAAATTCCAGCCATATTTGCGGATGAGCCAAACCAGATATTCCAGAACCGACAAATATAAACATAATGTCAGGTTAACCTCAGTAGTTGGCATCAATGAAAGCAAAGTAACCTGCTCTTCCAAGACTCACCTACTCTTTAAATCATGTTTAAAATAATGCACTCTAAATTCAATGAGCACATTAAGGACTAAAAATCCAGAGAAGGACACGAGTAGAAAAATGTAAATATTTGAAAACCTGGTGTAAAATCTGAGCGTGCTGCATCGACAAAGCAAGGTCTTTATGCGAGCAGAGACACTTTGTCAAAGTGCCTCGAGCAAAGTGGCTGTAGTTTCCCCGAGTCTGTTCTCAGTCCAGCCATCCACAGAAGCACTTCACCATTCATGTCGTGACTCGTCCCTTCCTCTCTCAACTGGAGTCACTCTCATTCACAAAGGCAAGGACACAACGGACAAAGGCAAGGATGGTGGCTCGATGGAAGGAGCTCGACAGCAACAGCATGAATACATGGCATCTACTGAACATGTTTAGTCCACAGCTTTGTTGAACTCTCTATTCTGATTGGTCAGTGATTTTAGTAACACTTTATATTTGTATGTCGGGCTGTTGCTATGCTGTGCACAGTTTAAACCATAGAATCTGACTATTTATTGTTCACATCAGCTGAATCATTGTTATGTCAGTGTGTTTTATGAAATTATTGACTTAAAACAAGTAGGATAATGTACTCAAGCCAGTCATTATTACGAATAAATCAATGTAAAAAGTATCAGTTCCAATCTTAAAATCCATAACTGCCTCTAATAATATCATAATTCAAGTGGTCCTGAAAGGACTTCAGAGCTCCACTCGGGTCTCAGTATGGAAGCTAGGGAAAGTGGGTTCAGTTTGATGTAACACTATGAGACGATATGAGGTCATCTTGAGTTATATTCAGTCTTTTGATTTGGACTGTGCAGAGAGAGCTGCGAAGGACTGTGTGTATTTTTAGATTCTGGCTTTATTTTTCCCAGATTTCAGCTCCTGCAGCTTTAAAGTGTAGCTGTGACACTGACTACACTTATAATGCCACCTATAGGTGTAGATACCAAAATCAGATAATGATCATAGTTCTGAAATGTGATAAATATCTGAAGCAACAGAGGAGCATTTCTTTACTAGGTTTTAGTCTTAATAATACCTCTAGTTGTTATTTAGTTACTGAGTACTATTGAGATGTGATGGGATTGTACATTGTTTATTTTATTCGGATACGACATTTGTTTTGACATGTCACTATGGGATATCCTATTTGGAGACATCTGACTTATACTCAGAGAACAAGGGTTACACAGACTACCTTAAGATTTGTGTCTGTGTTTTTCTCAAAAATTACCTTATAATTTTAATTTTTGATGTAAAAGTGTGATGGTTTAAAGCAGGGGTGTCCAACTCATGCTAGTTCAGGAGCCACATACAGCTTAATATGATCTAATGTGGGCTGGACTAGTAAAATAATAATAAATAATAGGATAAGAACTTTTAAATAATGTCAACTCCAAAGTTTTCTCTGTTTTTGATTGAAAATAGTAAAATCACATAATAAAAATCTACATCTACGTAATGTACTTGAACATTTTCACATGTTCATTACAACTTTCAGATCACAGTGGATCTAAAAATACACAAAACATTTAATGACAGGCAGAATACTGTTAAAATTGTACTTAATTCTCTTTAGACATTTCAGGTTGTTGATATTTGTTGAGGTTATTCACATTTTATGTAAAAGCCAAGTCTGTAAATGTAAACATTTTTGTGCAGTTTTACTTTTTTTTTACAGAGAAAAATTTGTGGTTTTCATTATTTATACTTTATTATAATAGTATTTTACTGGTCAGACTCACTTTAGATTGAACTGACCTAAAATGATTTTAACATTCTTGATAATGTATTCAGTGTAATTTTTGCATTTCACAAATTCATCCCAGGGGCCAAATGGATCATTTAGTGGGCCAGTTTCGGCTCCCCAGGCCGCATGTATGACACCTGTGGTTTAAAGTATCAGTTCAAATGTATTCCTAGTGTAGTAATAACTGGTATCAGTATCTGCCCCGGGAAAATCGGTCCCTCACTACTAACGTACCAAGTTCCCTTCCTGTACAAAGTGCCAAACTGTCATTAAAGTAAATCCAAGAGAGTAAATACCAACTAAGTTAAGTCTCACATATAGCAGGATAAGGCTATTTTTATGGAGCTTCATCTTGGGAAATACAATGAAATCACTGCTAATAGTTTTAATACTGCTAGCAGTAGGCAGCAACAGACCAATGCTTACAATTTCCAATTTCCCAGTATCACACATGGGAAATTAACTTAATGTGTCCACCCACACTTGATAATATTTAAAATTACTCATGTACATCCAGCAGAATGCATACTTTACTGCTGTTAACAAGGGTCCTCCTTATATAAACAGTGCCCCCGTAATTGTACATATAGGAAAAATAGACTGGCACTTTGCTGGTTCTTGGCAGTTTCAACCTGCTGCGCCTGTTTGATATGTATGTCGCATGTGTCTAAAACAGGAACCTCACATCCGGAGATTCTGGCACACAGTTTTGAGTAAATCCACCCCCTGGTCTTTTGGCTAAGGGCCTGATTCTGTTTGGGAAAAAAATACGGCGAAACCAGATGCTTTTCTTGTTTGACAAGAGGGAGGAGAAGCAAATAGAGAGAGAAAAGAGAGAGACATCAGACGAGAACGAGACCAGGGATAGGAAGGGCAGGAGAGGTTGAAGATCATGACTTGCGGAAATAGTCATTTTCATACAGAAAAACAGAATTATTAATGCCTCACAGCAGATAAGATGAAAAAAAAATAACTGTCATGTGTTTGCTAAAATAAATACAGGAGAGAATAGAAAAGACAGGATATGTTGGAAATAACAAATATCTGAAGGAAAGTACAATTAGTGCTTGACGTTTCTGTGCGTTGTAGAGATTGATTTGACTTTAATTTGTTGGAGTCGGCGCTTGATTCATAAGAAGGGAGAGAAATGGTGACGTATCCCTTCATTACATGTGTTTTTATTATTCCCATTCTTAATTAGCCATGGAGAGTGGGCCAATTATTCACACAAAAGCCAAACATTATAGCTAGTTTTAGGCCATGTTTTTCCTCACGCACCTCAAACAATACATGTATCGCACCTGCAAAGGCACTACCTGAGGTAATTGGCCTCTAGGGGTTTATCTGTGGGCCAAGCGCGCAGCATAAATACTCACGCAGGTACCTCAGTCAGGACGAGTTGCAGCTGATGTCAGACGTTTGATTTCCTCTCGAGCAAAAAACGCCTGAAATAAACCCTGACATGCTGTGATTTATCAGGGGAACAGTGGCAATGATCAAACCGCTGAACTGTGTCAAAGCTTCCTGCGTCATGCTGCATTCTGAGCACCCTTCCATCTTTGAGCTCGCTGTTTGTCTACCTGTTTAAATGCCGCCCACCGCCTGCCTCCATTCTCTTCCTCCGTTCCATTGTCTTCCCGGTCTGTTGTTTCTTAACCATACACGGCTCTCAAAAAGGAGGCAGTGTTGATCATTTGTTATCGTCGCCTCTGCTCGCACAAAAGAAAACCAACTCATCTCGGTGGCGGAATTAGAAACCAAGAACAAACGGCCTAATTAACTCTCTGAATATGAGCTGGTTTGAGAAGTGAAACTTGCACGACAAAATTTTCCTCTTTACATGTGATAAATAGCAGTGGGACGTTTTTATATTGAGTCTGTTTTTAGCTGTGTACAAAGGCAAATACAGAAGATGTCACAGTAGGCAAATTTGGGGGGGGGGGAGTGGTTATCTTTAATACCTCTCTTTATGGCTTTTATGTTTGTAAAACCTTTCCGTTGAGGCTTAATTTCTTTTCTACAAAAAAGGGTCACAGGCGCATAAATGAAAAAGCTTTAAGGGTTTGCAGTGTCTGCTTTTATAGGAGATAACAAAATCCTACAGAGCAAGTGATATGACAAGAGGAATACTGCAGATTATTATTCTTTTTAGGCCCAGAAGATCTTCACTTGAGTGTCTTGTTAGAATTTACGCGTGTGCATGCGATGGTGCGTGAGGGTCGGGTTATAAATTTACGCTAAGGAGGGATTGGACATGGGAGGATCAATCGATGCAGCAACCCTGATGTGCAGCCCTCGCTGGTATGAGCTGTCTATTAACACGAGTACCATAAATACACAAAATACCACCTTTAATTTGGTCCCACACCTGGAAAACTGCCGACAGTACTGCCAGAAAATGACGAAAGAGTAAAATGTCCCTAGGCCTCAAGGTTCAAGATACTTTAATTATACCCGTGGAGATTATTTGTTTTACAGGAAAAAAAAAAAATTTGCATTTGGTATTCCATAACAAATCACACATGGAATCTGATGGGTAGGTACTTAATGGAGTGTCGAGACAAAAAAGTGCTCAGTGTTCCTTCCTCCCTTCACCAATATAGCAGTCAAGATAAAATAAATAAGATCAAGATAAATGAAAACAAAACACAATAAAACAGAATAAAAAAACTCAGGAAATAAGAATAGTCTCTGGGATAAAACCTAGGATAAGAGCATATAATTTAAACATTTTAAGAGTTACATTAATAAGTAGAGCAAATACATCGGATGAATAATAAAATAAAGTGCAATGTCACTACGACTGTAACTGAATCTAAAACTTCCAATCAGAAATGTTCAAATCATATTGTATTAAAATATGAGGGTATCTGCAGTTACATTGTCCTTCAAATATAGTTAGCAAGTAAGCATAGTAGTTTTTAACTGTTAAGGATTCCATGTAATATAGCAGACAACTTAACTCTTAACTGAAAATTGTACTTTTAGTAGTTTTAGTTTTAGTTAACTAGATTTGTTACGAGGCAAAATTGTAATCTACTGTTGGTCATATTGTTGCTCTAATTTATCTCTGCTTTCATTATTGATTAATCTGTTAAATATTTGATCAAATATCGCTTCTTCACTTTTGCTTCATATAACTGAATAAGAGGCTTTTTGCTTTTTTAATTACTCATAAATGATTAACTGGTTATGTAATAGATGAAATTGATTGTATTTTCCTAATGATTTGAGTTGAATGGTCACTGCAGCTCTGGTTTAGGGTACTGGATTATCGATTTGTCATCATTTCTAATCACGTAAGAGTTGATCTGCTCTTTTAAATCAAGCTTCGTCGAGGCACTTCCACATCTGTCGCACCGGCTTGACCCGGAAAGTCCTGCACAAACCATTTCTGCAACTCACTGACAGCCGTGTACACGGGTCACGTGTTCAACGCAGACATCGTTCATTCATTTCTGCCTTTTTCAGTCTGGATTAGCTGCTTTTCAGCCCAGTTAAGTCTCTGCCTCTGACTCTTTACCTCCCCCCTCCTCTCTGCACTCCCTATAAATAGTGGTCGACTGTTTCTCATGGAGGAGCTTTTGCATCTGCACGCCAGGAAAAAAAAAACAAGTGTGCTTTGCTGCCACCTGTTGGCTGAACACTGCGGTAAATTACTGAATCTTCCCACCATAAATTGACCTTAAGAAGCATAATTGAGAGCTTGTTTGAGCGTATTCAAGGCCACGCATACATCATACATCATACACCAGTGCATTGTGTGTCTGAAGAGGCTTTCAGTTCTGTTCTTATGGGCGCATGGGCCATTACAAACACGCACAGACTGGCCATTGTAGCCTTGGAGCTCTGGCTAAATTAGCAGCAGCCTCGATTGCCTGGACCTCCTCCTCCCTCCCCCTTAGACTCACAGCCTCGTGTGCACAAGCCGCTTCTGGCCTCGGCGTGCTGCAACAGCCTCACAAATATTTGCTCTTCCCAACTGGAGAGGAATGAAGTTATTAGAGCCCCCTCCAGCTCTCTGTACTTACAGTATTCACTTTTAAGTATATGACGAGGACTTGGGCTATCTATAAGTACTTTGACCAAACTTCTTCTTCTGGCCTGTGGGAGAGATAATCTTGAGACACACTGATGGTTCAGAGGCATCGTCATATTTTTCTTCCTCCTTTGTTTCAAAAGAAAAACTGCTGCTTCTGCTGTATTTTGTGCTGATAAAAATGGGTGGTTTTGTTTCAACAAGGGCTAACTGCTGCTATCAGCAAACAGCAGACACTCCTCTACCCCCGCTGGCTCCTTTGGTATTCGGGTTATTTCAGAAGATGTGAACCGTCAGCGCTCACTTACCATCTCCACTCTGGCGTCTGGTGTTGAAGAGCTGCCAGCAGTTTGGGAAAAGTTTGGAAAAGTCTGAACTGATGCTCGTCATTATGGCGTTGACATTCTACGAAAAGTGCTAAAATGTGGCGTTTGTCTGTGGCATCGAGCAGCATTCATTCCAAGGTCAAACAGCTACAGCTACACAAGCTCCAATCAGCAATAATGGAAACACAGCAACTCAGCACATCCACTATGTTTCATCCCCTTTCTGGCCCCTTTCCACTGCACAGTATGTACAGTAGGGACAACATGCAACAGTGATGTTTGCCCTTCATATCATACATGTAACACAGGCAGCTCAGCAAAGTCACAGAGTTTAAGGATAATTTATGGGTGATGGTCTTTTTGCGGCATTTCATATCCCTCTGTTTCACTTACCCTGATTTATAGCCTAATGTTAGAATTCACACACACACACACACACACTGAACCCTAAATTGCTCCTAGTGAGGCCTGGTAGCGCCTTGCATGGCAGCAGCTGCCAACTGATGTATGTGTGTGTGTGTGTGTGTATGTGTGTGTATGTGTGTGTATGTGTGTGTGTGTGTGTGTGTGTGTGTG
>JAPTGZ010000013.1:14763696-14779093 GCA_029814645.1 Fowleria isostigma
TTTTTTTTTAAATTTTTTATCCCATTTTTTTTTTTTTGCTTTTTTTTTTTTTTTTTTTTTTTTCAACCGAGAGCGCTAACAATGAAACACCAAACTATACTGCAAACTGAACCCTTGTTCTGTGGTAGTTTGAGGTGTTTTTTATCCCTGAAAAAAAATGGAGTGCACACATAACTAAGTGCATTTTGTATAAAGTATTGTCATTTTTGTGCTTAGTTTTATTAAGGTTTTTTAAGGCTTGTGTGGCAATTATAGAAAATGCCAATTTTATATTCAGGCCACTTTTGTTTTAATGATTTGTGACAAGATCACAATCACACAAACGTGTGTTAATGCACAGACACAGAGACGTCCAGGTAGGATTACTCCCAGATTAGCAATAGTCCATCTTGCACAAATACGCATAAAATAATTTTACAATTTTAGACAGGAAAGCAGTGTGTAGCTGCAAGTTATTGACAACAAAATACTTATTTTCTTCATAAATGTACACATTATAGGAAGAAAAACAATCTTGTAAAATAATTAGAATAATTCAGAGTAAAATAATTGACATTATTATCAAAGGACAATCGCAGAAGGTCCAACATGTTTTTCAAAACAAACATGGTACACGTGGATTTAAAAAAAAATATAGACATAATATCATACTATAAAAGTTTGCATTTTAATAGATGCAAAGAGACACAGCATGGTATCTGTGTTAGGTATCGGCTGTTTAAATCTCCATCAGCCTCGGTCTGAAAAAAACTTCCTCCACCTTAACCAGGGCAAAACTGAGGTTTTAATAGTTGGTCCTGAGGCTCAGAGAGGGAGGCTCAAAGCTAAGCTCCAAACACTCACTAAACCCTTCTGAAAAGGTTAAAGTCTGTGCTTTATTTGATTGTGAGCTTAACTTTGAGCCACACATAAAGTCTGTCACCAAAACTGTTTTTATCGTTTAAAAAACCATGTCAGAGTAAGACCCTTTTTCTCTTGAGCCAGTGCAGAGGCTTTGATTCATGCATTTGTCAATAGTCATATTGATTGCTGTTACGTTCTCTTTTCTGGTCTTCCTAAGAAAACCATTACTCCTTTGCAGCTCCTCAGACTCAGCAGCCTGGCTGCTGACGAGGACCAGAAACAGAGTACATCAGCCCAGTGCTCAGGCCTCTGCAGTGGCTCCCTGTAAGCTTCAGGATCGATTTTAAAGTGCATTAATTGGTTTATAAAAGTCTTAATGGTCTTGGCCCTATTTTATTTACCTGATATGCTTTTAACATATGAGCCCTCTTGGACCCTCAGGGCCTCGGGTACTAATCATTTAACTATTCCTAGAGTCCACACTAAAACCCATGGTGAGGCTTCATTCAGCTTTTATGCCCCCAAACAGTGGAATGGTCGACCTGAGGTCCACTGCCAGGGTTCATATTTTTAAAAGTAAACTTAATCTTTTTAGCTTCGCTTTTGTTAAACTCTTATTTTTAAGTTTTATTCTGTTGCTTTTGACTTTCATTTGCTGGCAGTGGAGGGGTTTGGTGTGAAACACTTTCTTCTACATGTAACATGTTTAAATAGTGCTATACACATAAGTTCAAATTGTTTAATTGATTGAAAAAACAGTTCAAATCAGTTAAGGTTGTCAAACACAACTGAACACATACTGGCATCGGTGTGGGGTTTTCCGTCATGTATTGCCGTTTGCAGTGTAGTTTGGGATTCAGGTGCAGGGGAAATAACTTAGTGAACATTCTCTAAATTAAGTAATTTGGCGGCCAGCATCAGTGTTTCTCAGTCTTATCAAAGTTCTCAAACTAGGTTCAGTTTTGGAATGAGGTGCGATCAATAATTTTACACTGACTTACACATGCAGTGTGTAAACTTGGACTTAAATTTGCTGATTTGATGAGCAGAGATTCCACATGAACCCTGCTGCTCATTGAAGAGATTGAGAAACACTGTTTCCTAATCTCCCCTCTTCTTTTTAATATTAATCTCGAAATACAGTTTATTATACAACGTAAAAATCAAGATAATCTTAATGTCTTATGAAGCTGTGTGTTTGACCCGTCTCAAACATAGAGGACATTTTTTATAACAAAAATACTTGTAGATGTTCCCGTTGTTCAAGGTAAGGATGTGTGGGTGTGGTATTAAAGTTCATTTGATTGGCATCTGTCAAGTTTTGCTTTGAAGCAGGTGTGTATGAAGCTGTTGCTGTTGGTGTTATAATGTGTCGTCATGTGTGGAGAAGCCCTTCAGCTCAAGTTTGTATTTTGTTTCTTTTGTTTCTTGTGTTGTCTCACAGTTTGCACCTCACCACGTTCTGCCTGCAGTACAGGCCCACGGTCGTGGCATGTGTCTGCATCCACCTGGCCTGTAAGTGGTCCAACTGGGAAATCCCCGTGTCCACAGACGGCAAACACTGGTGGGAGTACGTGGACCGCACCGTCACGTTACAGCTGCTGGATGGTGAGGATCATTGGTTTGAGCTGAATCGTTAGACGTGGATTTCACACATGGAGCACAGACCATATCAACATGTTTAAAGTGTGAGAGGAGAACAGCTGGGACTGTAGTCGTCATTTTACTGCCTGGTCTCCTCAAGTCTTGTGGTCGAAGTCAGAATAAATAAACAAAGCTGTCAGACATCCAACATCAGAAGTGAGCCTTCATTATGGGAGACTGTCTCTAATTATGACTCTGCTTTCAGACCTCACACATGAGTTTCTTCAGATCTTGGAGAAAACGCCCAGCAGGCTGAAGAGGATACGAAACTGGAGGGTACGTCATCAGTCGTGTGTCTAATGCTAGGAATAAACGATCGTCTATGCAGCCGGGATATTCGTTGACACTTGTAGTGCTGTGCCAGTTTTGGGACAGATCTGGCATGAAGAGCGCCTTTAAACAAATCCCTGGTGTTTTGCGTGGGTTAGGGCATGGCGACAAAGCTTTTTGAGAAATGGTGTCAATGGAGAAGTTTGGGTGGAACATTTTGCACATGGAAAAACAAGTCTTAGTATTGAAGTAACGAAACGCCCACAAGAGAAGACGCCACATAAAAATCTGTTTTAGTCAAAAGTAGCTATTTACAAAATGTAGTTGGAGCCCAGATATCGGTTTTCTTTGCTATAGGGGGGAAGCATTTACTGAAAGGGACTGTTAGACGGGTCATTTGAACAATCTGGGTTTGTTTTGCCTTCGTCATACAGTGATGAATTATGATTTACAAAAAAAAAAAAAATCTGTTACAGTTAACAAGACACAGTGGAGACAAAAAACAACAGCAACTAACAAAAAAAATAGTAATAATGACAAACAACATCAATGGCAGCATCACTACAATGAAAAGTACAATAAATGTAAAGAGCAACTAAATATAGACTGATTAGGGGCGATAGAAAAAAGTGGAAAGTGAATGAAAGCGCATAACAATTGCAACAAGAATAAAACAATTTATAGTAATAGTATCGTCTAGTTTGCTAGTATTACTGTGGTGGCGGTCATGGTGGAGGCAGCCACAACATCCACAAAAATGGGTTAAATAAATATTTATAACAATTTATATCATCTCCCATAAGCCTGACCTCATATTAGTTGATTGCAATTAATATGGCTCTAGGGCGTGGAACCATAGGATAAATATCTTTAACCTCATAGTGTAACTGCCTAAGTCCTGTTTTGAAATTGTGTTTGGTTACTCTCCTAACGCTGCTGATTTATTTTATGAGATGTCACAATTTGGCCAAAAATATGACTGAGGCACTTATGTGATGAGGCTAACGATATCCAATTGTGAGGCCTCCCAGTGTTACGAAAACATCGAAACATTATTTTGTTAGGACTGTCAGCTACTAAATTATTTACACTAAAATAAAAATGGATGCGAGTAGTTGTAAGTTTATTTGTAAAGAGTTGAGTGTGAGGAAAAATGGAGTGAATATTTCCATCACACAGTAGCAGGGTATTAGGGAGAAATGGAGGAAGTTAAAAACAATCCAAAAAAACAAAACAGGGTGCATAAGCATAAAAGTGACATGTGTAGCTTCCTCCCTGGCTGATGGGAAATTAAAAAAAAAAAAAAAATTAGACCTTTAAGTTGTGCATTTTGGTTAAATGTTCTATTTGGAAATGGAAAATTAGTTTTGAATTTGATTCCTTTTGTCATTTGTACTAATTCATTCAATCAAGTTAACCTTATTTTTTGCTTTGTAAATGTTAATGTTTTCAGGTCATGTCATTGTGTGTTTGCCGTTTGGTGATGGTTTCATGAACATCTACCTGATTGACCTCTAATCTTGTCTGCACTTGCTTGTCTAAACCCCCCTGTATTTGGCACATTACTGCTTTTATCTGTGCCCTTACACTATCACCTGGATTAATTTAATTAAAAAGAGAAATCCATCTCAATCCAAACATTTGACAGCTCAGATCATGTATTCAACCATGTACAAACAGGGAAAAAAATGTTAAGAAATATCATTAAATAATGAGATAATAGGGGAAAATATCAAAATTTTAGTTATTTTTCAGGGATTAGAATGATAAATTGAGTCAAAATTCATATAAATAGAGATGACTAGGTATAAAAGTTCTGTTAGATTACACACAACACAGTATGGATGTCTGGTCTATGTGATGCACCTTTCCAGCAATGTTTCCTTAGAAGTCATTGTACCGTCTCTGCCTGCACCGAACACACACCAAACAGAATGACACTATCGCCCAAACACTCCGCTTGGATTGTGTCTCTTGTCTTTGGATTCCATGTGCTTTAACACCATTAATCCTCACAGTATTAGTTTAACATTGGCTCTTTCCACTGGAGTTTCAGTGAGGCTCCATCTTGGTGCCACCGATGCGTCCAGAGACCTGCTAGATTTAATTAATGATTTGCTTCATTTTTGCCAAATTTAGATAAATTTAGCTAAAACTAGGCAGTGACAAGGTACGACAAAAATATATGAAGTAGCTCGGCCCCCACGATCAGGACCCGGGTAAACCCCTGAAGACGGTACAAGCTGTGCCCAATTTTTTTGGCCTTGCCTTTCAAAATGAACTGTGTAAATTCGGGTTACATGGCTTGCCTCCTAAATCTATGCACAGTAACAGGTTTGTTGTGTTTTGAAAGTTCCTCATTATTCGACAGTCACATCTGAAGCTGCAGCTCCAACCTAAAGATGTCAGACTTTGCAAATGTCTTTTTGTACCACATGTCCATGTGTTCCACCTAAACGACTCGTCTCCTGACATTGTGTGAATGTAGAGTCACTTGACTAAACCGTGGCCAAACCTCCTCAATAATGACAGCCCTATTTCAGAACGGCGGTGGCGGAAAGCGGCGCTGGAGCAGACGTGATGAGGTGTGGATCGGTGTGGCTGTGAGAGCAGACCTCTGTAGTAGGGGACATGAGGAGCAGCGTTGGGCAGGTGCGACGATCTCATGTGGGTTTGTGTTTGTCTTCGTTTCCAGGCTTTTCAAAACGCTAAGAAGCCAAAGAGCGACGGTCCGACAATTGACAGTGCCTTCCAGGGGACGTCCTCCTTAGACGGCCTTCCCGGCGTCACCAACTCGTTCTTCCCCTCCACCTCAGCGTCAGACTCTGCAGAGATGCCCTCTCTGAACACTATCGCAGCCTCGTACGCCTCCTACCAGCCCCTGAGTGACCAGTCCAAGGCCTGCGCCTACGACCAGTTCCCGCCTGCGCTGCACTCGGACTTCACCCTGATCAAACAGGAACACAAAGCGTCGGGCGGCTCCAGTAGTAAACACCAGCAGCTCAGTGGGAACGCTGCGGCTTTTGCACGGCCGCAAAAGGTCTTGACTCTGGAAAAGTACAGAGAGAAACACGCGGCCGAACTGGCGTCGCAGAACGGCATAAAGGAGGAGCCCAGCACGGACATGTATGCCCTCTCTCCTCCGCCACTCTCCTCGCACCACCACAAGAAACGCTCTCAGCTCCAGCAGGCCGGCCAGTCGAGCGATGGCCGCAGGGACAAGCAGAGCTCCAAAAAGGCCCGCCTGCCTCCGTCGTACGCGGAGAACGGCTCCGCCTCCAGCGAGGAGCTAAAGATGAGAATCAAAGTTTCATCCGAGCGTCACGGCAGCTCGGAGCAAAGCGGAAAAGACAAGCACAAAGACCACGCCGGCCACCGCCACTCGAAACACGGCCACTCCCATGCGTATGCCCTCAGCGGGAACGGCAGAGGGACAATAGACAACTCCGCTTTAACGTTAAGAGCTCCCAGCAGCCACTGCAATGAACTGAGCTCCTCCGGCTCGTCCCGGAAGAGGCCTCACTCCGACAGCAACAACCACCACCACCACTCGGCCAAGAGCAGCCGGAGCTCCAAGGGGGCCTTGGGGTCCCACTACTCGGACAGCAGCCGGACGATGGAGCACCACGGCCACGACGGCACCAACGGCATGCTGACGTCCAACGGCCAACATACCGACTACAAAGACACTTTCGACATGCTGGACTCTTTACTAAGTGCCCAAGGAATGAACTTGTAACCCTCGGAGTCCCAGCGTTGTCTAGAATAAGGTATTACATGATGAATAGAGTAAAGAAAAGAATTTATTTGTCTTAAGTTATCTGAAGTCTGCGCCGCGCTCAGTCGTGTCTACACACTGATCCTTGATGATTCTTGTTAAGCTGTCAAAAAAATGTAAATTTAAATGCATAGAGCTGTGTACTACTAGCTTTCAAGAAACAAAATAACTCTGAGGTTTGAGAACGCGGCGAGTCAAATGGGATTTTAATGTTGATTCGACGCTGACGTGAATTGAACGTGCATGTTTTCAGTCACAGAAAGGAAGACGTAGCTAGTGTTCGCAGCCGTTGTGACAGTTTACAGACAGTCGACATTTTTTTATATGTTCAAAACATTTTGTTCCACTAAAAATCTCAGGTCTTGAACTTTTTTGATATAAGAATCTTCCTCTGTTTGGGTTTATTACCTGTATCTGTGGAGATGTATCACCTCGTCCATTTGTTGACGAAGACGGCAGAACCTGGGTGTCTGTCTTAGGAAACATAGTCTGCTTATTTTTCAATGAGTGCATTAATAGACGGACAAAAACACAAAAAAAAAAAAACAAAACAAAAAAACAAACGTGAATCAGAGTTATATTCTGTGGATTGTTACTTCCTGAACTTATCATGCAGACATTTTAGAACTATGAATGAAATTCTGTTCCATCTGCGTTGAAAGTGCATTTCAGATAATATATCGGCTTCAAGTGGAAAAGGCCTCGTAATCGTATCTTGTCAACTGCTCCTCAGTAAATGTTCCTATCAGAAAATACAGAGCTCTAAAATGTGTAAATAGGACTGTAGTTCAGTTGGAAAACTGTGGGTTTATTGCATCAGTCCAAACCTTCCTCCATTCAGTGTATCATGAGATCTAAAGCAGACTGTGTATTGATGAGCATATCCTTGATTTGTGTATCAGGAGCCCAAATAAAGGTGTCAAAGCAATGTCAAAAACATCACAGCCATGTTCTGTTCATGTTGCAGGTATTTCTTCAATCTCAGACCATATTTGTACATGACTTTGTTTTTGTTTGGTGATTAATTATGACTTAAATCACAGCGTATGGCATTGATTTCGTTTAGATGTAATGTCAGTTACTGTGCACTCTCTGGGCCAAAAATGTACACACAAAAAAATGTATAAAATCATGCAGTTTTTTTTGAATAAATCTTAAACCGCTTCAGCACTGCACAAAATTGCCAAATGTAAAAGAAAATTGAGGATTGTAACCCTTTAAATGCCAATTTGAATGCATTGTTTTGTCTTGTAGATGTCACAGATGAACATGAACACTGATTTCATCACTTTAGTCTTTTATGAGATTAAAAAAAGAAAAAAAAAGCGGTTTCATTGTAAGTCCATGATCGTAAAGTCTTAGAAAAACGACCAAAGCAATGACATGTTCTGTGTATTATAGGGATAGGACTGGCATTCTGAAGAGTTTTTTCGAACAGAGCTGAAGTGGTTAAAGAGATTTATGCAGAAAACTTTTTTTTTTTGTAGTAGAGGGATCCACAAGGGTTAAAACTCTACTTCTGCAGTACACACAAAACTGCAGTAAATATGCATTTGTTTTTACACATGAAAGTCTTCAGTCTCACATGGGCAGTGGGCGTGGCTTTTTTCCTGTGGGTGTGGCCTGTAGTGTCAGTTGTGGATGAACTACACCGCCCACTCCAGACGCGTGGACTTTACAGGATACAGGTGAGTGCGATATTATTCCATCAGTACTGTTTTTACACATGTACTTCACATCTGTCCATTGGTTTATTTTTTTAATAAATATGGTTGTGTTTGCGGGACCAGGGACGTATTTATGATTTAAACTAACGGCCGGGACTGAAAACCCACGGTGCAAGCATTAGAAAAAAATGTGAACTAACGTTGCGTGAATTTTAATCGGTTACAAAATGCAGCAGCAATAGTATGCATTAATTCTGTAGCTGACATTTTCAATAAATAAACGTAAAAAACGTTATTTTAGCATATAACCCAGATTAATTTTCTTTTTGTTATAAGGGCTCCTCTGGTGGAAAAAAAAAGGCTTTTATTCACGCATTTTCACTGAAACAGTATATTGATCTAAGCCAAACTTTTATGAAGTTTGGCTAATATTTCTCCAGAGATTGATTCATATCTATAAGGCTAAAAACAACTAGCTGAGTTTTTTTTTTTTTTTTTTTTAAATCTTTTAATCAAAATCTAACAATACATTCACAAAGAGTTGTAGAAAAATACTTTTTTTTTTCCCAGACTGAGCATTGCCATCAAAGGTCAGGTATAGTAAAGTTAATCTCATTTATCTAAGAACAGTGGATATTTGAATAAATTTACGTCTGTGGATGAATTATTTACCAATATTAATTAGTGTTCTGCGTAATTTTTAGTTTTTCATTATAACTCTATGTAACTCCAGTGCTTTTATATCCCAACTTGGGCAACTGAGGTTTTTTTAATGACATCCAATCTTGAAATGTACTCCAAAATGCTTTGGTAATTGTGCAGTTAAAAAAAAAAAAGTCTCCATGTCAGATTCACAAAAAAGTTATTTGTCTCTTTATTGAATCTTTGTCTCAGAAATTATAAGAATAAATATCGTTCAAGCTAACTAAATTGTTCTTCATTGTGCTGCTGAGTTGGCAGATGAATATAAGCACGACTGAAGCAGCCAATACTCAGGCTAATACGTCAAAGTGTAATTATTATATCCAGTGAAAACCCACAAATTTTTGAAAATTCTTGTAGTTCGTCGGTTTGTCCACCAGATGGCGCCGTCTTTGATATTGACATATGCTAGGCTAAATGCTAAAGGCTACGCTAACAGGATTATACCACTAAGACGTTAGGATACACTCTTACTGTCAGAGGAACTGTTAGTGTTCTGTCACCGAACAGCTGATATATTGCTGTAGAAGTCAGAAGGGCAAACATCCTGATACGCGACCAACGCTACTTAAGATAAAGTTTTGACAAGTTTCAAGGAATTAAGCTTTTTTCGTGTAGTTTATCAGCATGTCCACCAGAGGGCGCAATTGACTCTGAGCCCTGTAAAGTAAAAGTCGAGATAACTTTACATTTCTAGTTACCCCCTACAAATTAAAAAATTGCATTATTCCGCGTGAAGTCCACTACCGGAAGTGTTGATTTAATCTTTTATATCTGCTGCGCCCTCCAGTGGCTGCAATATGAAACAACACGTACAGAGGAGGTTCTGTCTTCTGTTTTTCACAATGTTTTGACTTTCTTTTTTGTTTAGTTTTTTGTTAAATCATTTATCTCACACATGAATCAGATTTTGTAGGACCACCTTTTTCATCTGCATAATATTGCTACAATCAAGCATATTTGAACATGGAATGATGCAGAAAAATTTATCCTTGCATTTATTACATCCTGATTAAATTACTATACTTCGCTTTTCTCGGTCTGTCCCCCAAAAAATGACTTAATCCAGAATTCTGTAGCTTGTGTACCGACTACAACCAGTATTAGATACCATATTTCTCCCATGTTGCTTTTCTGTACTGGCTCCCTGTAAAAGCTAGAATAGACTTTAAAATACTCTCCCTCTGTGGAGTCTGTGTACTTTATGTCCTCAGGTTTTCCCTAGATCATCTGTGGATCTGCTGCTGTGGTCCTTCTCTCCTGCCTCAATCATCATCATTATTCATTTAATCCATCCAGTTGTGTTTATTATATAGTGACATGGATGGTCGAGATTTCTATTATTGTACTAACAGGTGCAGTAGTAGTATATCCAATGATAGTACTTGTATTTGGAGTTGTAGTGATACTAGTTATGGGTGTTTATACTAGTTATTGGTAGTTATACCAGCAACAGCAGTTCTAGTTTGTAACAGTTATAGTTCTGTTTGCTGTGCATCTCCCCTATCCCCCCCTCACAGTCTCTCTTCCTCTTTCTTTTAAACTGAACTGGTCAAGGCAGATGTTTATCCTACATTTGGGATCTGCTCCAGGTTTCTACCTGTGAAAAGGAAGTTTTTCCCTCCACTGTCACCAAGTGTTTGCTCCTGGAGGATTCTGTTGGTGTCTGAACTGGCTTAAGAGTCCGGTTTAGACCAGCTCTAAATGTAAAGGGTCATGAGATAAGTTTTTGTTACGATGGATTGATGGATCAAACTTTGGATAGGATTGTGAACACCAGTCTTCATAGATAAAGCAGTGAGACCGACTAATAATTACATGGAATGGGTTAAATAAAAGTAGACCTCAGTGGATGACAGTTCCTTCCACCTGGTGAAGGGCAGAGTAGGTGACCTGCTGGTGTAGTGGGTAGTTGTTTGTATAAAGGTTCAACTCCCTCTGCCAGCCGCTCTTGGAGCCAAGCATCCAGGTTGGAAATGACAGAGTTTTTAGTCATTATTCAAGGTTTCAGGTTGACACATTTCTTATACCTGTAAACACTTACTGTACATCAGTGTCTGAGGTATAGTTCTGTAGTTTGGCTGCAGAACAACAGTCACAGCATCATTAATCTGAGGTTGTGAGATCAAATCCCATTCCCACGATAACTGAAAAAGAGGCTAGAAAGAAACAGGACATACAACTTCCAACATGTCATCATTAACTGACAGGTAGCTTAGTGGTTTAAAATAGGCACAAAACTCCACAGACTGAAGGATCAAAATCCAGAGACAATGTGTTTACTTTTCTGTGTTTTCAGTTCCAAAAAGACCATAATAAATAGACATTTGAGCACGTCAGTTGTAGCTCACAGATAGCTCAGTGAGAATGTCAATAATGCAAAGAGAAATGACCATAGCGAGGCTGGCTGAGCGTTTAAATCCAGAGCTTGGAGAATAAGGGGGGGAAGGAAACCTTTGGGCAGTGGGATGAAAAATAGGGGTCTTACAAAAATTTTGTTTTAAAAAAAGATAGGAAACAGGTTTGTGTCTTTGTTGTTGTTTTTTTTTTCAAAAGGGGGTGGCAGGCAGAAACATGCAACAGTAAACAGAAAATGTAAAAGAGCATCTTTATAATATTTATTCTGTACACATATTTATATTTTCATATGATGTGGATATTGACATCATATGGGGGATCACTGTGAACTGTTGTCCAGTGATGGAAGGAATGACCTGCTAAAATAATAGCATAACCTATAGATAATGACAAGTACAAATTTCACAAATTAGACTTAGACAAACTTTATTGATCCACGAGGGAAATTACTTGGTCACAATAGCTCAGTTGCATACAAAAACACTCTTGGAAAAACACTAGCAAATAAGGAGAAAAAAAAAAAAAAGGGAATTATGCAAAAACGTTTACATTTACAAACTATCCTTTCACAAAAAAGGGAATAACCTGAACAAATATGAACAACATGAAACATCTTAAGTACAATTAGTTAATAAGTACAATATTTCAAAATTTTCCATTGATATTCATGTTAAAACATTCCTGTACACTTCTTATGGAAGCGTACCAAACAATTAATATAACTTCATAGTTACACTACCCAAGCATATTATGACCACCAGTTTTAGCCTTATTTGTGTTTCAGGTACACGGGCCAGACGTGGCTGTCAAACAGGCATCACGTAGTTCCTGGAGCCACAAAATGAGTGTCCTCCCATTAATGCACTTTGCAGTGATTGTGTCAGATAATTTATCAACCAATCAATCTGTTAAATCATTTCATCTGAAAAGTCAAATCAATATCTCGCCTAGAGCGCCACATAGGCCGGAACCATCCCTGCTTATATCCAACCGAAGATTTCATAATCAGGACAAAAAACCTGAGAACACAAACAGATGTTCTTTATGTCTGGTAGAAAATAAAGCTGCAGCTGTAGTTTGTGTTTGATTGTCCATCTGTTCTATTTTATTTATGGTTTTTTTTTTTCCTTTCAAACTCTCTGTCCCTGTCTGTGGTCTGTCCCACATTTGACGTTACGAATATATGCCAGTAGGTGGCAGCACTGCACCAACCTAACGTCCCGTCAAACTAACGCGAGAAAATGATTTCACCATGCGCAGGCGCAATGATTCGCCAAAACAACATCAGCCAACAAGACGGAAGCTATAAGCCAACCGCGAACATTTTGAATGAAAATGTTTCCAAAGCAGGGTAGCCCATGTTTTAGCCTGCAGCTACGGGTAGTTTTCATGTGAATATTGAGAACTACAGTTAATCACGTGTACTCCAAGCACTCAACACGTGTCTTAAGTTCAGGAGCAGCTCATCCCGTGCACAAAAGCTAATGAGGCTAAAGCTAAGATGTGGAGATAAATATATGTGCTCATTACATTCGTCTACTGTATTAAAATAATTAAACACATACTGGAGGTAATTCTGTGCCACCTGCTAACACCGCTGTTTTATTCTGTTTTCAACATGCTGCACTTTTAATCTTGCACTGCATTATTTATGCATTAGGTTTTGCTCTTAATTTAATATACGACTAGTTTTTATGGGCAAATTTTATGATGTGTTGAGTCGATTAATACCAGAGAAGTTTGTTTCAGTATCTGAATCAGTATTGACTTTCATTGAGTTGTTTGTTTGGTTTTTGTGAAATTTTTGAGAGTTGAGTGGATTGAATTATTCTGAAGAGGTTTGATGAACAGATGTAGTAGGAGCAGGTCTGTAGTTTGGGAAATCGTGGTTTTCACAGATTTATGGAGGTTTCACTTTTGACATTTATTTAATTCAGACATACAGTAGTCCAGACTGACTGTTGCTATATAGGAATATGCATTTCTGATGTTTTATACTTTGTGTGGGTTAAATTGGTGATTTTATCTCTCTGGTTGATCAGCCATGAGCCAAGGCACTGTATCTGTCATCATCATCAGTAACTTCTTCAAACATCTTCTCTCACAAAACTACTGGTTGAATTCATTGTAAATTCGATTTGTCACTTCTGTGGGACAGTTTCTGCAAAGTTTGTTCACAGTTTTGACATACTTTGATTTTTGTAAATATTAAAAATGTGCCTTAATGGTCCATATTTTGATGGTTTGTAACATGTAAATGGTTACAGATATCAATATACTTACTATTGAGCACTATCAATTTGTGCATCAGTTTATTGAATCGTTTTTGTACAATTTTTTTGAGTTGGGACTGGAATGAAAGTGGATTCAATATGTTTAGAAGAGTGTGAGGTTTTATACAGTCTGGTAGTGAGTGTTAATGTCTCAGAAATAGCTGTTAAGTATAGGTCCATCTCCAACCAGGAGACTCTTGGATCCCACACCTGTTGATGCAGAACTCCACCCATGTGAATTGACCACTCCATCTGTCAACAAATAAGACTCATCAGTGTCTGAGGTGTAGCTCAGTGGTCTGAACACAGGACATATACCACAACCTCATGAATCTAAGCTTGTGAGTTCAAATCCTGCTCCACTTTTCCTTATAATAGTTGATTACAAAGAAACAGAATAAATACAACTTCCAAAAATTAATTCTCCAACTGACAGATAGTATAGTGGTATGGAACACAGGGTCCAGAATCTGAGGTGGTTGGTTCAAAACCCAGCAATAGCACATATACTTTTGTGTTTTCCAGTCAAGAACCAACACAATAAATAGAAGTTCGAGCACCTCAGTAGTAGCTCGCAGTTAGCTCAGTGAGAAGGTCAACGGTGCAAAGTGGACTGACTACTGTGAGGCTGGCCGGAAGTTCAAAACCAGGGCTTGGTGAATAAGGGCAAAAGAAAACCAGGGACTCATACTGAGTGCTGGGATGAAAATCAGGGGGTGTTACAAAATTTTATTTCTTAAAAAGACAGGAAACAGGTGGAAAAAACACTGCAGCATCCCCACTCCAGACATGTTATTTCTTGCCTCATGTGGGCAACAAATAACATGAGTCAAACGTCAGCCACCCAAACCTGAAAGAAACACAAGATAAAAAGTTAAACACAGTAAACAATAACAGTAGAAACCCAACAATAGCATTACAGACACTAGTGATTCTACAATATTTAATACAACACAAAACATGACCAAAGCAACTGACTTAACTACTCTACTCAATAGTGAGTACACAAGCAATAATGTCACATAAAACAAAATAACAACCTCAAATAAAACAACAAAACTAAAATTGTAACAGTAAGACTCCTACAAATAAAATAAAATAAAATGCAAACTCCCTCCCACTGTGGAACGGTCATTACTGGAAAATCAACAGATACTCAATTTTAAAACATGCAATATTGACACATCTACAAATATCTCACTAATTACTGTAAAACACCAGCTGCTCATCATCTCCTGCTCCATAACCCCTCCCTGACAGATGTACGAAAGCTGGGAGGGGTCAAGGCCCCCTCCACCCCTCCCTCACCATCCACTCTCAGTACTCATCCCTCACGAGTCTTGAACCTTCAACCTGCCGATGACAGGCGGCCACACAACAGCCAAGGACCAAACCCCTAAGCTACGAGCACCGAGGCACTGAGAGGACCTGTCTGACCGATTAAATACGACTACAGAGAATGATTTACAACACTTCAAAGCTGACAAAAACTCTCTCATCTGTTTAACAAACTTTACATGACAGACGGCAGCTATCTGAGACATTAACACTCACTACCACTGTAAAAAAAAAATAAATAAAAAATAAAAAATAAAAAAAAATAAAAAAAAATCACACTCTTCTAAAACTGCGAAACTATTCACTCTAATCCTCAACTCTCAAAAATGTTTACAAAACTATTCAATAGATAAACATAAAGTACTCACTGAAAGTTAACACTGATTCAGACCAAACAAAACAACTTCACTGGCATTAATAGACTCAACAGGAAATCAACAACTCAACAGATCAAAACCATCTCACAGTTTTAGTAGTAGATCACTGACCTCAAAAAGCTTTTCAGTAATGAAGATAAAATCTCT
>JAPTGZ010000013.1:14794823-14808105 GCA_029814645.1 Fowleria isostigma
CGGGGATCGAACTAGGGACCTTCTTGCTGTGAGGCGTGAGCGCTAACCACTACACCACCGTGCCGCCCCCTGTTATTTCATGAGATGTAAAAAAAAAATATTATAATCCAACTTTATGGGCAATAATGTATATCCTACATGTGCTGCATTATCTGCTGCGGGCTACAGCAGACTTTAATTGATGGCAAACAGGAAGAAAAGTCCAAGGCGCTCTCTTTAAACACTAAAATGTCTTTATTATCATGGCATGGTCATGTGTAGACCTTAAAAAACACTTCATCGTGTTTCAGTTTCAAGCCTTCAAACACTTTTTTGGGTCCTAGAAGCATTCCTTCCCATGATTTTGTGAGGCTTTAATTGGCCTCTAAATCTAATCAATATCTAAGACCAGCCAAAACTGTAGACTTTTGTACACTCTTTTAGGGACCATGGAAACCACATTTACAGATGTTGTTGAGATGCCAACAGGCTGTTAATATAGGGCTGTTTTTTCACATAGTAAAGTCACTATTAGTAGTATTTGAAGGTTTTCCAAAGAACTACAGACCCCAAATGAATCTACCATTTATACATATATGTTGGTTGTGCTGACTCTTTTCCCTTTATGCACAATAATTAATCCAGATTCTTTGAAATTTGCACTGTTGAAGGTAAAATATCCAAATCCCTTCTTAATTTTCTTCTATTTTTTTTTACTTAATTTTTTATCTTTGCACCTAATACTTGTGTTACAAAATTATTTGTTATTATTATTATTTCATTCATTTTCATGTTAGTTAGTTGTTTCAAAGCACATTGTCAAAGTTCCTATTTCATTACCTGGTCTAAACTTTTTCTTAGAAAGTGTTACAGGCTGATTTCTATTTACACTGATGCAGATATTCTGTAAAACAGATTCTGTTCTCTACATTACATCTCTTTTCCACACATAATTGGTATTTTAGGCAAAATGCAAGTGAAGATTTTTAGAAACTCCTGTTTATGTGTATCTGTATGTTTAGGGAAAATATAGAGATTAGAAAACGATGGTGTCACACCCCATTTTAGACATGTCCAGTATTGCTTTGTGTTGTGGCTCAGTTGGTAGGTCATCCAATGACTGACGGATCGGCAGTCAGAATCCTGGCTCCGACTGTCCACATATTGAAGTGTTCTTGGGCAAGACACTGAACCCTAAATTACTCCCAGTAGGGCCTGGCCGTGCATGAATGAGTGAATGTGAGGCTTTGTAAAGTGCTTTGGGCACTATGAAGTTGAGGAAAATGCTATATAAGTGCAGTCCATTTACCATTTTTATTTTATGAACTTGCATCTGAAACATCAAATCCAGGTGTATAATACATAAATCAGTGTATGACCTGCAGTAGATCAAGATCAGCATGGATACCTTTGGAAGACGGACCAGACCAACGTCATGGACAAAACCTCATCATGCAAAGAACACACCTCCACAACCCCAGCCAACACTTAAGGAAACTGTGTCTGCTACGTTCACTATTATCTACAGTGTTTCTAGCTCAAATTAAAACAGAGGCAATGACTTTTCTGAGCTTTTGTGTTCATTTGTAGTCATTTTTACAATATTGTATGTACATAAATATTTTAAAACCCATAAAGACCCAACCATGCACTGTTGACCAAAAGCATCTATTGATCTGAACTGTTTAATAACTGTGGATTCATTAACCCTATCAATACATGAAGATCATTGAGGTCAAATGCAGTTTGTCATCTTTTTATGGTCTTCATGTATGACCCATTTGTACATTCAGAGGCTCCATAGTTACCATGGAAACATTCTCTACAACATTGATTCACCAGTAAAAGCTGTGGAGTTTGATAAATGACTGGATGGATACAATTGTTTTATGTTCCAGTAGTTATATATTTTACTGAACAAGTCACTTTTTCTTCAGTTGTTTCTGTTTTGATAGAATAATCATTTAGGCTGAGCTTTGATGAACATCTACATGATCAGCAAATTACACATAATAGATGATTTTCACTGAAAAAAAAACCCAACCTAAAAATACAGATGCTAATAAAATAAAATAGTGATAAATCCCTTAGAAAAGGTTAAATAGAGATAAAAAAATAAAAAAAATTGGGAACTGCCACAAAAGTCACACTGGATCTTTATGGATTAAACAAACACTGTGTGGACAGATTTTTTCTTAAAATAGAGGAAGAATATTTCTGCAAAAAAAATAGCTGTGTTAGTGGGAACAAGGCGCTGTCTATTTTCCTCCCTCTACATGAGCAGTCCACATCAGCCTTGTTTTGCAAAATATCTCTGTCCACCATGAAACACAAAAATAGATTTAACCTGGTAAAAACCCTGATATAAAACACTGGTTGAGGGCTTTATTTTTTTTTTTAACTGTCAACAGCAGATCCTGAGATAATATTGGATACAGCAGATATAGTCACCAAGCTGAGCAGCAATGACAAGATATGCTTATAAACTTGAGTTAACTCAAAAGCATTGGTTCAGGTTACTCAAATATATGCTTTATATTATGTAAATATTATATTATTGCATATTACCATGACATTAGTGTTCGTCATCCATATGAGTTACACACCTTTATGAGCTATATTGGATGTCAGGTGCAGGGTCATTACATGAAGCAGAAATAAGAATGCATGAACTGGGATGTGACACCATGGTTTTGTAATCTCTTTACTTTTCCTATCCACAAACTGGAGTTGATTAAAATCTGTAAAAGTTTTAAAAAGAATCTTTGTTTTAGTGACCTATAACAAGCCCAAAAAAATGTTAGCTTTGCAAAATATCTGTCAGAGTGCAAAGGGCAGGGTTGAATATTTATAAATCAAATGAAGCTGTTATTAGCTATATTGGCATCATATAAAATACATACTTCATGTGCCTTTCCACATAAAGGGGCTTCACAAAATTAGTGGAAAAAGACCATAGCTTTGACATGGTTTAACTTGCATGAAGGCTGGTATCAGCACTTGAAGGAGTGTATTGACCTATATGGAGCCTGTGTTGAGAAATAAACTTAAACTGTTTTTTCCACTTGTCATACTTCCATGAGCATTTTGAAGCCTTCTTGTGGTGTCCCTACTTTTTCAGATCTTCTGTAAAACAATTGAGAAGTTACACAGGATTTATAGCAATAAAAACTCTATTCTTGCAACATCAGACATATTGTTGCCAGATTGTTTCCGATACAACTGTTAATTTAGATGTTCATCATTCATTTGACACTGGTTAATTTCAAGCATACTGCGCATATAAATGATCTTCATTTGCTGGTTACAAGCTCCTCTCATAACTCATACAGCAAATCTAGGACATGCTGCTTTGAAAACAACCATAAAAAGTTTAATTATCCAATAGAATGGACTTATATAAACACTGGCACTGTGTTGACTTGATTTTTAAACTCTCAGGATTAAAGCCGATGACTTTGCTGTGTTAAAATATCAAAAAAAACCTTTGCTTCTCCAGGTATATCTGAACACCTCCTTTCATCATGGCTGGCAAACCTGCTTGCTATCACATAATTAAATAAGATTTATATCATCACATAGAATAATTCTGTGTGGGCTGATGCTGAATGCGGCTATAGCCAACCCCCCCTCCCCTTTTTACACCAGCCCACTCACACAGTAATTGAGAAACTGGCATAACTGAATATACAAAAAAATGTGGTGTGGGTGTGAAGATGTCCACGGTTGAGTGGCCAAATGTGTCCCACTCACACAGCCAATTGTGAAACTACTTATCAATACATTTCAATGGACATTTGTGACATTAGTGTAATTGGTCGAGCATCAGTTTCATATCATATTCACATACATAATGGCAGATGGATGAAAGATTTGTTGGATTTTACTTGGTTGTGCCTTTTCATTCACTGCTATTTTTAGTGGTTGTGCATAACATCAGCGGAAATCATTTTCATGAAACGTTCACATTGTTTGAGCGCGCTTTGCCATTGTGGAATGGTAATATCACAGGGAAAAGGGAAAAGGGCATACATTGTGTGATCATAGTAATTACAATAAATGTTCCTCTGTGTATATAAATAGCTCCCTGTTAATGATACTATATGAAGGAAGGCCTCAGCAGAACAGGCCAACATTACAACGACCGTGGTTTAAATGCCAGAATAACTTTACAGAAGGTGACTAATTGTGTTTGCAGCAAAGAAAGGGTGTCTTCTTTCCTCCTGATTCCGACGGACTAATTTGCTAACCAACTCGAAAACCCTCCACCAACGCAGAACAACTCTCCAACTTACACCCAAAGAAACCGTTCTTAACACCTCGGATTCAAGTTTAACTCAATTTTTGGCCCCGTGCAAACTTATCCCAAAACTTTTGGATCAAGTCTGTAGTTTCTGCTAGTTTAATAATTACATCTACAAGGTGATAATCATCTAGTGGCAGGAATCCCAGATCTGGATCATCACCAAAGGCGAATCAATTGTTGCTGAGTCCAAAGCCAATCTGTTCACCAAATTCTTTCTCAAATGTGTTCATACAGTTGAGATGCCCTGATGATCAAACCATAATAATGACACCACCTTTCACAGGCGAGGTAGTAAAAACACATTTCTTTCAGCATAGCAAGGCAAGGAGCCTTAATGTAGCTACAGGGATAACGGTGAATAGGGCTGAATTGTCCTTGTGGCATTCATTAGGCGCACAGATTTTAATGTGAAATGCAAAGACACCGAGAACAGAAAGTTATCTGGAGATTTCTAAGGTTTTAATGCCAAGAATTCACAAAGTATTTAACTAGGAAGTGAAATAAAAATGCTTTAGTAGATGAAATCCAAACAAGTTCTGCCAGCTGGAAACAATGTACTGCACAGGACAGGCTGTCGATATTTCAGTTTTCGTGCAGTGACTGAAAAGTGCCCGTCTTGCAGCCTGTCCACACGCGTTGTAGCATGATTTTACAGAGTGTGTAACGCAGTGGATATAAACCAGTATAAATATGAAGTCAACCTAAAGCAACCTAGTCACTATGTTTTCAGCTGTGGACCTGTGATGAGGACATTTTGGCAGATTCCTTCGCCGAGTCCGAGCCCTGCATTGATGTATGACAAGATATCTACTGCTGCTCAGTTGCGTGACGCTCATGCCGTGTATTCAAGGCATTATGGGATGCTGTAGCGACAGAGCAGAGGGCTGATGGAAGACAGTCGCAATCGCCCTGTTCTCATTAGATGCAGGGCTGACTGTGCTCATTAGGCCGGCGGCAGCGCGATGGGGATCTATTCTCCTGAGGTGACCAAAGGTGCTTACACAGACCTTCCAAGTCTCAGTAATGATGCCCCAGACCTGTCACTCTTGTCACAAGACTGACATGACCTTTTCTGGCTCATGCACTCAAGTGAAAAAAAAATCCTAATTTTGTCGGATGAGGCAAGAGAATTTCTGTTTTACGCCCCGAATTTTAGAATCTGACCAGTTTTACATCAGCAGACTGTGAATCATCCTCAGCTGTTGATTCACCTTTTGCAAAGTCAACAAAGGCTGAGGAACATTTCCTGTGAATTTTTCGGCAATTTAAGTGATTGCAATCCAGGTTTTAATCTAACCACAAAAGCAAGACCTTGCTATTAAGACCTATGAAATAGAGGCTTGCTGAGCAGCGACAGAGCGCTTGAATAGATGTCTGGAAGCAATCTGTAAAAGATGGCTGATCAATGGCTAGAAAATGAAATGGGAGATGAAAAGATGTCTTTTAAAGCTCATGAAAAGGGAACTAGTTGGAGGGCGTTTTGTTCAGATTCTGTTTTTAACCTCAATCATCAGAACACAGCAGACATGAAAGAGAAAAACGGTAATACGGTAGCCTACTGTGGTCACCCCCCCCAATGTCAAGTGCCACCACGACCCCCATGTGCTTGTGCGTAGCACGTTAACGTCTGTAAAATTAACGCTGTATACACTTATGTTTTGATTTTAAGTGCTGTTATTCAATATTCAGGAAAACCTCAAAAGGGATTTGTTTACACATTAACATACTGACATAACCTGCTGAACAGCACAAATGAAAGATGGTATTACATCAGTCCCATGTCGAATTAGACACTGATGCCTTGTGAAGCGGTGTGGTCAGATCCAGTGTGCACAGGGGCCTTTCCAAACAAAGCCTGATTGTAATGGGCCACATGAAGTGCCAATTTAGCCCCACACAAGCCCGAACATACAAATGAGAGCAAGCTACAGTGAAGACATACATTAATCCTAGCCAGATTGGGGACTGTATGAATTATGCTAAGAACCTTATCTGTTATTTTCCCTGATCTCCTGCTGGGTGAATTGATTGCATTTTGGTCTTAATCCGCAGCATGCCATGCATCTTGGGAGACAACCAGGGAGCCATCTTGAATAAATAGAATTTGGACTTGACAAAAGCCATCTCCAGCTGAGCAATGAGAAAGCATCCTTTTACCGCCGCCTATCCCCTACAACGCCAAATGACATTAGAAAATAGCCAGCCGCAGCTTATATGAAATTGTTGTATCGATTTGCTATTACTCGGTTCAGCTGCAGTTTTCCTTTGAAACACCATTTGCGTAAATGACACTCATCAGGATGGATAAGCCCATTTTGGAAAACGCCTTCTGCTGCAGCCGTCCTCAAGAACATCTCTGTTCAACGAGAAAGGGTGTTTTAATGAGATTAATTAGATCGCTTATGAGTGATGGTCCTCCACCAATTACCTGGGCCATAATACCGTTTTCCTCCACCCAGGGCGTCGCGCTCTGCAGAGCGGTGCCAGCCTTCTGCAAGCGCGAGGCTGCAGCAGGAAATGATTAATCATCTCATCACAATCCCAAGAGATAATATGACAATAAAGACAAAAGCCTCTCATCGGCTGTGGCTGTTTAAAGCCAAGAATTGCTTCCTAAACGCCGACTCTGGAGTTCAATTAGATGATACGGGTGCAGCCTTTTAGAATACACGCTTTCTTGATGCTGTAACACAACACCACAGAGGTCTGACTAGAAGTCCATTCCTTTTCTGTAATGAGGTTCTGCAGTTCACATTCCACCAAATGACAGAATATCAGAGATGCTTTGGCAAGACATAGACAGCACCGTTCCTGTTTTTCATCGCTGAAGGAGAGCAGCGGGGTACGGCCTCCCCCGTGTCTATTTCCTTTTCCTTGCTGAAGGGCGGGGAGGGTCACAGACACAGAGGGAACACAGCGGAGAGTATGGCAGCCAGGAATCAAACCACAGCAGGATTCAGCCATGGATTGGAGAGCCGGCGGTTGCACGCAGCGCACTGTGCAGGCTTTTATTGGCCCTTCTCCATCACACCTGTCACACAAGATTGGGTTTGTAGAAGCGCTTCCTTCAGCTGAAAAGGCCAAAGTAGATTATGGGCGCAGGCGAGGTTGAAATGGAATAACCAGTGGAATGACGCCAAATATAACGCCTTGCTGTCTGAATGCAAATCATGATTAAATTATGAATGATTGGTGTAGTTTACTGTCAAGTTGTCTGGTTGAAGCAGAGGATTTCAAAGATTTTTATGTCAGGGCACATTTGACAACAACAGCCTTTAGGAATAGTGAAACAAATGACTCCAATAATCATTCATATACATTCTATAATTGGACAATTTCCAATGGAATTGACTTACAGTGATATTAATCTATTTCTCAATTTGCTGTGGACCCCTAAAGCCCAGTCATGGGCCCCTGGAGGTCCTCTGACCCACATTGAAACAGTATGTTGCAGCACTAATGTGACTCTTTTTGAAACAGTTCTGTTTTTAGAGGGAAGTAAAAATGCTGTAAACACAATCAAACATTCTGATACAGAAGCCTGGAGTGAAAAAAATATTTCATATATTGAGGCCACTTTTTTATTCCATTAAGTGTTTGAGCTAATACTGCATGCACACATGAATTTGTTTGTTCCCATGGTTTGATTGGTTACTTTTGATTAATTTATTGGCACAAGATACATTTTCAGAAAGACAGGAAACATATTCACAGATCTGAGCGTCCTGCATCAATAACCCATAAGTGAAATATTGTTAAAACACAAAATAAACCTCTTTGCTACCATGGTAAGGCAGGCAATGAGCTAAAACGTAATTTTCATCAAACTAAGGATGTCCTCTGAAGTGAACTAGTATCATAATTAAAACAAAATGCTCCAAAAATACCAATAAACTTCACTCTTATATAGTCGTGTCACCAAATCCCCCTCCTACTGAAGTGGTCTCCTCTCAGTTCACATTAGGTTTGGACACATAAAGATTTTGGGAAATTTTCTTGTCAGAAAGTATTCGTTGTGAATGTGAGATTCAAGTCTTTTCAAAATAACCTTGTGCCCAAGAATGAATCAAAACCTTTTTTGCATGCAACAGCATTTTGATTGTTCGGTATATTAAAGCATAACATTCTTTCAGTGTTCTCCTTTGTGTGTATAGCTGCTGCAGGGTTGTTTTTCAGCTGTTTAGTCGGATCTGGCTCTTGAGCTTTGGCTGATACATGTTCAACTACACAGTGCTGAAGATGTTAACAGGACCGTGTTTTGCTGGAAACAGCATCTTGAAACAAGTGTGAGTTGTTGATATAAAAACTGATTTGAAAGCTCACTAAAATGCATTGTGGTGCAAACGTAGGTCATGTTCCTCTGCAGGTTTGGCATTACAAGAGAGACTTTTCAAATTACATGTGTAAATTTAACCCACAGATTTATATAAATGCAGCTAAAAATGGTTATTCTTGGCAGGTTTATGTTGTATTAACTAGTTTTCATTTGCATATGTTACATATTTTTATTCTGTGGCAATGTGACTTCATTTTTTAATCAAAAAAGTTGTCTTTCTTTGCCTTTCTTTGTCACACTGATGCAGCATTTTAACTATATGTGATTATTTCCGCTACATATTTGTTCTGCTAATTTTGGCCATGTGACGTGAGCTGAGTGCTGTTGCTATGTAACCTGTTGAAACGTCTCCGCAGCAGTGGCACCAGAGCAAAGATGTTGATTGCACTTGATGGAAGAAGTGAGGTGGATTTTGCTCTGATGCCGACTTAAAAAAGGCCGAGGGAAGGAGGGGGTTAGACAGAGAGCAAACACGCAAGCCGGTCCATGTTTGAGTCCATCTTTATTACTGTCATCACCTGCGGTGGTAATGTTTTTCCTCTGGGCTGATAGGTTGTCCAACGCAAACAGTGTCATGTGGCTGCAGTGCTGCTCTTTACCCAGCAGACCCTCTGGGAAGAACACGAGACGTCTTCATCTGGGCGCTGGCTCATTATGGACAAACACACACCACTTCCTCTCTCTTCCAATATACACTTTCCATTGCCAAACACAATTTATTTGTGTAATGCAGACACACGCTGAGCTACACTTTCTTACTACTTTCCTTCCTAACTCCCTTTCTCGCTCCACACACACTTGCACACACACCTTTTGGGTGTAATAAAACAGCAGATCAGAGTCATTGGCTGCTGACAGGGACTGACACTGAAACCTGCAGTTGTTGGAAGGCTGCCTGGGAGATGTTCATTACTCACAAAGCTTGTCGGTTTGGACAGGAGAGGAACAACGGCCTTATTAAGTGGAGACCTGGAGCAGCCGTAGGGGAAATACACACACACCCACATACGCACCCACATGGGCTCAGGGAAAGTTTGAAGTTGTGGCTTTAACCAGGTGCTGTGATAGGCTGAGAGAAGTTGGGGCTGCCAGAAAAATTTTAAACTTTCCATGATGCCGGAATTTGCTGAGTTTGGAGTTTGACACGACTGACAGACAGACAAATCGTGACATGACGACACCTGCGACGTCAACCGCGGAGCCTCGGCAGCGTGAGGGGAAGTAAAATTTTGCTGTGGAGGAATGTGACGGCCTTATTTTCACAGGAGGCTGCTGATATTGATTGGAGTTTCTGATGTCTGTCTGGCTCATTGTATAACTCTCACAAGAACAGATTCAATATTCCTGACATTGCTGAACCTGAAGCCTTGTTTCCATAGTAACTCTGCTCTCCGTCTCTCTAAACATAGCCCTCCTGACTGACTTTAGCTCTGTTCAGATCATCAAGCACAGCTGAAGAGGAGGTAGATGCGTGGACATGGACAATAATGTTCCTGACTTCAGGCGATGAAACGATTTGCTAGCTTGTCAGAACAAGCAACGTCTTGGTGTATTTACAGTCCAAAGTGCGGTTAAAGCACCAGAGGAACAGAAGAAGACAACATGAAGCGCAAAAAATAGGTTTTTATTTCACTGGAGAGCGTTCATCTATCTTCCAAAGAGGAAGATTTACAAGGTGTCACTTGTTGAGGGCGCCAATGAGGACACTCAGTTTTGTTTTCTGCCGTGGAGTTTTAATCACAAAGCCCCCAATTCATCTCTCACCTGCTACTTTTCACTAAGTTCGCAAAATCTTAAAATAGCAGCATCTCTCTAAACAACCTGCTCCATTTCAGCCTCGAGCAAAAGGGGGCCATCATAAATCAAAACTACCGCACTCGTGACGGTTCGGGGACGAGAGTGGAGTCGGCTGAATTTGCATTTGATGCAGTCATCACTGTTTTTAAGTAAATCTCCACCACTACAGTGTCCCCTGCAGCGAAGTCAGCCACCTGACCCCTAAACAGGATGTCAGTGATTTCATCAGAAAGTGAGGTAGTGAAAAAGTAAGGATCTTGAAGGAGTACAGATTCAAAAGGAAGGTAGCCTTTTATCCTAATCTCCCAGGTTAACTGACATTTCAGATGGTTTCATGTGAATTTGGTTATTCTCTATGCAATGATACAAATGCCATGCTTTCAACATTTAGGAAAATTTTACACCTTTCATACTATTTACAGTACGAAACCTTTCTGCCTTTTCATTTCTGGTTCATTTCTTGACGAAAAATTTGGTGATGTCTGATGCAACCCTGGAAGCTGCGACGCTCTTCTTCATCTGGCTGCGTTCTTTGGCTTGCTGAGCTGTCCTCTGTGGAGAAAAATGGAACATGATGTAAGAGGTTAAATCTGCAGTCGGCGCTGAAGAGAAAAGTGAGATCAATATATTGAGCATCTCTTGATTAAAGTGTCTGAGTGGTGGCATAAACAGTGTGAGAGGATCCCCTTATCTGAAGGTGCAGTTCTCCACATCAGTTTATAGACGTCAAAATATAAAGCGTTTCCTTCCAAAATGAGACAAACTGACACCCACTCTTGACAAAAATCCGTGCTGGCGTGAAACTAAAGCACATTTTGGGTTACAATGAAAGCTGGATTCTATTCCCAAAACCTCTAGTCACAAATCAGTTCTGTTTTTAAGAACTGAATTGTCTGCGATTATGAAATATTGACAGAAGTTGTATTTTCAAGACAGATATAGGGCCTCATGGAAGAAATGTTATATATCAATATGACATAAAGCTCCATCATATGATCATATTACTGCCAATATATGGCTTTGTGAAGGATGGTATGACTTTTGATCAATGTGTTTGACCATGTATCACATTATTGCCACCATATATAATCCTCAACATGAGTGATGAGTCTTTCTTTTTATATGGGGATTAGGGAGAGGTCGGTCCACTGTGCACCTTAAATGTTAGACAAATTGCTTTTGCCCCTTAAGCCCTGTGGCTCTAAAAGCTGGTGTAGCTGTTCTTATGGGTGCAGTGAAGTGGAATGTGCACGTACGGCTTTGTGGCAGACGGTGCAGAGCGTCTGCAGGTTGTCAAGAGAACACTGTCCTCCTCCGCTGTAGACCGGCCGGATGTGGTCGACCTGCCAGAAATCCCCTTCGACTGGGGCGCGGATCATCTCATTCAGCTACAAACACACACAGAATGAAATAGTGAGCGTCTCAGTACACTGACTACTCTTCGATGTTTTCCCAGACTGCTGTAAATTGCCCAAACAAGCTGTGATTGCGCTACCCTCCCAAACCATCCATCTATGCTGAAGTTAATTTTTTGAGCTGATGTGATGTCTTTAGTGAGCTCAGCCTGTCTCAGAGTACCACAGCAATGTAAACTGTTATTTTTCCCACACACACGCAAGCATGAATGTATCCGAATCATTCATTTTAAACAAATATATGCAGCGCAGTGGTACTTTACAATAAAACAAAATATAAAAACAAATAAGTCTCGAGGAGTACTCATGACAGTAAAGCAGAAAATAATGAAGGCAAACTGCAGAAACGGACCTCTAATAAAGGTCTGCGTGCCAAAATGCTGAGATTAATGTCAGCCTGTTTGACTCTGTGGATAAGACCAGTTGATGAAAAACAATAATTGCACAAAATCAATCACCGCAACCTTTGACTTTCTATTATCTATCAGATGCCTCGGGTACAACCATCTAAATCACAGGCATGTTTCTGGCCTACATAACTGGTGGCTGTGGGGAAACTTAATCATTAAATGGCTGTAAATCAGCCTGATGAAGACGCAGAAATGAGGTTAAAAAACCCACAGGGAATCATATGCTACAGCGGGATACATACTCCTGTGTAGGTGCCGCCCACAGGTGTCTTCGCTCATTGCCTGTTTAGTATTCACCTGTGGATTGTGATTTTTTTCATTTTTCTGTAAAGTATAACACGTCATACATTCATGAGGAACGTTAAATCTATCTGAGCACTTTTGTATGCTTTCTGATCAACCCATTTATAGTTTTCTAGAGCCAAGTAAGTCAAGTAGTTGGATTTTGACTAAACTGAATTGAACCATGAAAGACAGAAAGGTGTCTTTGGCCCACATGTGCAGATACTGTATAAAAGGATGGCACTGTCAAAAAGCTAATCAGAGAATGCACATAAATATGATATTATGACAAAACAGAGGAGACAGTTACATAAAATGTGGCTAAAACATGATAAAAACTTTAGAAGAAACTCTTGGTGGTCAGATTTTGTAAATAAATGCTGTGTGTGGAGGTAGTAGGCTGATTATAAGAAGTGTTCAAATAAATATTGGCAAAAAAAAACATGGTTAAAGACCAAGCATTTAATTCAATTATAAACTCAATTATTTCACCTAGAATGATTTGGTATATGCTCTAGACATTATCTAAAGATGTACTCTGGTTCACTGGAAGCACTCTGTCAGAAAAGGGGTGAATATTTTCATCCTTTACTGTCAGATTTGTCATTTTCCTACCATCCCCTATCTGAGTATTACTGCTTTGAAAGCCACATGAAAGGACAACGACCTCAGAGCTGCAACTACATCCTGAAAATGGCAAAAGGCACTTGTGTTTGTATGCTGTTTTTTTTTTTTTTTTTGGGGGGGGGGGGGACTG
>JAPTGZ010000013.1:14810651-14820713 GCA_029814645.1 Fowleria isostigma
CTGACTCAGTTCAAAACCATAACATGCTTTCTCATTTGTACATGTTCCATCAAAGTGACTTCTCTCATAAAACTATTTTGCAAGCACAGTTATAGCATCCTATTCTCAGCACAGTCCAAGAACTAGCCAAATAACCCAGATAAGTTCCACATCTATTCCAGTATGACAGTGGAGGGTGCCAGACCTATCTACAGACCTGGAACAGATCTAACAAAACGTGGAGATAAGTCTGGGTATGTGAGATGCATGAGATTAGAACCTTTGAATAAGGAGACTATGTGATCATCAATGTGTGTCAGCAGTTACACATGAAAAGCTATTACACTCATTTTTATTCAACTTGGTGGAAGGGTAGGGTATGGACCTATGATGAACTACTTTAATTTTGCAGAAGTTCCATAAAAATAGGCTATGGCTGTTTTCAGGACCTTTAACACTGGACAGTTATAAGTTAACTAGAGCCCCTTTCAAACACGCTATGGAAAAACGGACATTCTCCAGAATTCGTCTGTTTGACCCTTGTGTCTGAATACAACCATCCGGCTCATGTGCGGATAATAACCGGCTGACCCCCTAGTATTAAGTCTGGACATTAACCGATGAGGTGTTGTCATTCAGAATGTCAGGTCAAGATCGTGACATGCACCGCCTTAAGGGTTGAGGGGAGGGACCTGTTTCCAACCTCCAAACTTTCCATCCAGAGAATGTTCCTTATAACTGAATGTAGGTAAAACGGACATAATCCGGAACAGAGTAGTATGTATGTATGTATGAACAGACGACTCCGGTTAAAGAGCGGGTGGAATTGTCCAGAGACATTCCGGAGTGGATGTTTGAAAGGGGCTTAAGAATGGTAACTTCCAGTTATTGGTACAGTATGGAACATGTGCAGATGCCCATTTGTGGAGTTTGTGTTAGACTATTTGTTGATGTTAGTGGACTTAATGTCTTGACTAATCATAGCTTGTCTTGCACCCCACGCAGGACAGAGACACTGAGGAACTCACATAAAAGCATCAATTACATCTTGTTGAAGGTCTGGATTCTGACTTCCATTTTGGTTTAAGTTAAATGAAAACCTTTTTATGTACTATATGGACAACAACACTGGGACACGTTGAATTCAGATGTTTCTTTTCTAACAGGGGTCTCGGATACAAAACAATGACGACAAATGTCATGATATAGTTTTATATTTAGAAATTATCTTTGCTTCCAAAATGCCTCAGAAATTGCTTAATTTTTTTTAACAATGATTTAAAAAAAAAAATCTGACTATGATTTTAAGTGTTCTGCCTCTAAATTACTAAAATATTGTGCCCTGACTGTAAATAATAATTTTCTACCACAACTAACCATCCACTTTCTTCACATCTAAAAATCTCCCATTAAACTTTATGGAAATATTGATGTTTTTATCTCAAATCTGCATAAACAGAACATTTTATGAGCTGTGGCCATGATATGTCTGAATACATTTGTCCATATGCTGCTCTGCACATAACATACCACATACTGTAACTGTTTTGCAAGCAAACATGATTAAAAGCGTCTGGTTTATTTATTTTTAATTTATTTATTACTCTGATCTAAATGTTTAATTCAACAGTTACACAGTTTCGAATCAAATCAAAGACTGTTCATTTCCATCATGCTGTGATTACTTAAAACTATTAGCTGTTCCCTTCTCCAATCTACTGCCATTATCAGCCTTTAAAAATCCCCAGTTGTCCTCTTGTTTTTTTACCGGAACATATTATGGATTTCTATTGGAGAAGGAAAAGTGAAAACCGTTGTTTGTTGGAGGCACTGCTGGTTTGCATGTAAATAAAACAAGAAGTAGAAAAACAGAGACTGATGCCAGAAATTGAACAATGCACTATAAGATAAAGAAAGGAACAGAGACCAAAAGAGGAAAGCGAGTGTAAGAGCAGAAGATGATTGAGAGAATTAGAGAGAAGAAAGCCTGATGGGAGGAGTTCAGGTCCAAAAATCCATTTTCCTGCTTTGAGTGTTACTTTGCCGACACTGAGGCGGCTAGCTGGAATTGATCCCAACAGATTTGAAGAACAAGCCTGCTCAAAGGGGCAGAGTTCACATTTCTACACGCACACCATGCACCTTACTCCGCCAAAAGACCCTCCGAATACACCCATGCACAGACAAAAATACTGCAGACGCTCACAGGCACCCAAAGGCCATAACGCACACCAAAAAATCCACACAAACACAGCAAAATACCAACACACACACACATCAAAATTCTGCTACGCATAAAGAAACATATACTGTGGACACACACACACACACACATCAGCACAGCACCCCTAGTATGAACCAAACAATGAGCCTATAAACTCGAGGCTCCTCCACCGCTGCGGCGTCTTATCATGTGGCTGAGTTTGTTTCCTCTAAAGCTCGGTGTATCGATTGGTGCTGATGCTGCTGCCGGCGGCATTGAGAAAGGAAGTGGTGGTAGTGGTGGTGGGTATGTGTGTGTGTGTGTGTGTGTGTGAAGGGGAGGGGGTGGCTTTGCAGGATAACAGCCAACCAAATCAAACAGGCTTACTGGTCGAGGCCTGGCACTGGGAAAAAAAAAATCAATGGGCCCAGCAATCCATTTACTGGGAGCTGGCCCCTTAGAGCGCAGATCAACCTGTGTGTGTGTGTGTGTGTGTGAGTAAGAGAGAGAGAGTGTGTTTGCATATGTGCGTGGGAGGGTAGGATGCAGAGAAGAGGGCGCTTTATTTTTGCACTTGCACAAACAGACAAAAAATCTCTCGTGTCAGTTATTTAGTTTCTGGAAAATGATGTTTCCCAAGATGATGTGTATATAAGTATGATTTAGTAAATCCATGCTGCACTGAATCATAAGTTCACGATTATAACCTCTGCACTTCTAAAAACACCAAAATTCACTTAAATCTGACAAAAAGACTCAAAATAAGCTATAATTCCAGGCATCATCACTATTAGTTTACTGTGTTGGCAATTCCTGCCACCTAAATAGTCCTATTTATGTAGATACCAAAATGTCTTCTCACTTATCTTTTTTTTTTTTTTTCTTGTTGCCATTTTGACTTTTAAATTTGGGTGTAAGAGAATATCAATACCTCCAACTCCCTCTCAATATTCCAATGCCATGCTTTGTGATATTGAATTCTTAAAAACACTGCAAAACATTATATCAGCAAATGTTAATTTATTGCTCAGATTGCACATAAAATAATGTAATGATCTGGCATGTTGCAGATAAATGCTGCTTCCTTGTTGGGAGTCCATGAACCAGTACACTTTCCTAATCTGAGTCATGCATACAATAATGTTCTTTTTCTTACAACATAATTCCCAAAATGACATTAAAAAATAAAAGGGATCTTGTAAAAAACATACCCTTCTATTGCAATATATTGGATTATAACCTTTTATTCAAATACATATTTACCAAGGCCCAGCTCTAGGGGTTTGTCAACTAAAACAATAACAAAAAAAGACAGTAGAAGCTGACCACTGCAGGATGTCAGAGATTACACTTACTGACAAGACAATGCACTTAAGTTGTATTCACTTTATTTTTCGGGAAGTATGTTCATGTCAAGTCATTTCCTGTTAATAAAATGGCAGAACACAGCATTAGTTAATGTACTGTTAAATACAAAGTTGACATTAAACGAGTCAACTTATGTAATATTAAGCTAGCATGTAACATATTTTAATGTTGTGAATTAGAACTGGATGCTGTATTCCAAAATGTCACCGATAACAAACCAGAAGTTGGTCACTGGCACATCTGCCAAAAAAGCTCCTAAGTTACTTAGTGTTGTGTGGATTCCTACACATATAGATAAAACCTCAGCATTATAAACTAGAAAAGCACTCGAGGAGTGCAAACCTCTACCAAGCATGATAGTTCCCACCATATTGTGAGTCACACCAAAGTAATAATCCTTCACTTATTTGTGTCAGTGCTCTGACTATTTATTCATTTTTTTGGAGTTTTATGCACAAATGCTGAAAATGGTCCTAATGTTAAAGAATTAAAAAAAAAAAATCCTGGAAAGCTGTCAAAATCCGTCCAGTAGTTTTTGCATAAAGTTGCTAACAGACAGACAGACACAGACAGACTGCCTTGTAGCAGGTAGCCCCGCCCACACCCGCATGGAGGAGAGACATTCAAACCGATTTAGCGCATTTGGATGGGAGTAAATGTTGGATCACTCCCAAAATCTAATCGATTGTTCCTTGTGCCATTTCCATCATGTCCTGACAGTTTCATCAAAATCCGTCCAGTAGTTTTTGCATAAAGTTGCTAACAGACAGATAAACAGACAGACAAACTCCGGCAAAAACATGACCTTCTTTGCAGAGGTAAAAATATCAAAAATAGAGAAAGAGAAGACCTGTTTTGCAGTTGCAAGTGTCCCAGCAGTACTTTATTAACAAGAAGAATACACTTTTGGGCTACAGGGGATTATTGTGAGTAGCCACTGGGGGAACTGGTAACCATTCTAGAGCCACATTTCCACAGATAGTGTCAGCTAAACTAAAATATGATCTACGCTTTTGTTAATTTAAAAAAGAGTAATGATAATTTTAGAGGTCTTTACATTTTTGACTGTACTTAAGTGAGGACAAATGTGAGATCTAGGTGTATTTGGGTTGTGGGGGTGAAATTATGGGATTGACTTGATGAACTAAGTTTAAAATGTGTGTTGGATGATTTAACGGTAGCGGCCATATTGGAAAAAGTAAAAAAAAAGAAAAAAAAAAGAAAAAGAGCCTTTCCTTTGTATTTTTTTTTTTTTAAATAAAAAAGTAATTATAAAAAAAATTATTCAACATTTTAAACATGTAAAGAAATCCAATGTTGAATTCACAAGTTTAAAATGTTATATTTACTTAGCAAACTAGTTCAGTTTAGTAACAATGATACTGCTGAATCCAATGTTAAATATATGTTTAAAATGTCGAAAAAGAAATAAATAAAAGATATAATCTACGCACACACATCAACACACTATGTAACGTAGGCTGAATCATATTTTAATGTGGACACTACATACTATTCCTTTAATTAACACACTTGTTGACTATAAGAAAGAGTTATAAGGGTCATAAGAGAGTTACTGTCTTGTTATTTGTGAAACATCTGATAAAATCTGGAGTTCAACCTTTTTGAGTGGCAGCTGAGACAGCCATGTGTTCTCCAACATCTCCTTGCGCTGAGAGGGCAGGGCATCGCGGACCTTCAGGAAGAGGTCATGGGCATGCAGGCCACAGTGCTGACAAATGCCTTGCTCTGCCTCCAGCACACGTGACCTCATGTACGTCTGGCTGGAGCGCAACTGGAATTCCTCCTGACACCTAGGAGTTGAACACAGAAACATAGTAGACGAATTTAAAGCTTTGGAGGGCATTCAGGGTGAAAATCTGACACAGGAGTGCTTGTCAGGAGATTAAAAGTCTTTCTCTTTCTCATTACATTGTTTGCATACTGAATTATGAGAGTTGTGTGCAACTGCAAGGTTAAATAGAGCTTTTTTTCCTTGTAGATATTAAAGAAAGATTTTCTATTATTTTGTACAAAGAAAAAAGGACATGATTTATAGAACATAATTCTATGATATTGTGTTGGAGTTTAATAAGATCCAGGTTTAGAGAAGTGAAGTATCTCACCTTGACTGAATGACCTGAATTTGTCACTTGAAAACCACTTGAGGAAATTGAATTTCTACCTTCAATGGGTTCCAAAACGAAAAGCATGCACAGACACAACACATATTTCAATTGTGAGAATCCTCTGGTGAGACGAGCAGATCCTCTCATTCATACTGACCATGTGAGAGAGGGGGCAGTGGTTCACCGAGTCACAAAGGTTCAAGGTGATGAAACAAAGGCTTCAGTGCTTTAAACCTTCTATTAAACATCACTACATGTGGATGATGTAGATGTAGTCATTATGATCCTAACACCTTCAAACACCGATGTCAAAAAGATGACCATTAAATCACTGCAGCGTGGTCTAGACAGATCAGTATCCACAAATCACTTTTCCTTTTACAAAGCTCGAAAAGGCACAGTGTGAAGTCATCATTATTCTGTTGTGTTATGCAGAGCTTTAAGAGGCACATTTCTGCTTCCTAAAGCTCTGAGTTAAATTTAATATTTTGGGTGCCAGATGGGTGGGCTTTGGTACAGAGAACAGTGAGTACTGCTAAGTATAAGCAATCACAGACATGAGATATTTGGAAGTAAAGTTCATTTAAAGTAAAGTAAAGCCTTCCATTTACTTCTTACCTAAGACAGTCATGGTTCAGGTAAAGGCACTGTTGTTATGGGGTAAACTCCATCCATCTGGAGAATAACAAATGTTCATCCAATACTGGACATCACATCATACTTGTGACATTCACGTTACTTAATAAACACCAAGGAGACAGTGCACCAAATGTCCTGGCTCAGTCAGAGCAGAATATTTACATATGTTCTGGTATTGTTGAATTATCAAGCCTTTCTACGAGTATGTCAATATGACTGCTGGAGCCAGTATTGACTGACCTCTTCCTAGCTGCCTTGCTCTTTATCTTATTGGTCACAATTCGAATATATTATGACCATTTCAGCTTGAAATGCTGCTTAGAATGACACAATATACCTGATTTTGTTTATCAATATCATACTGAGTAAAAAATCTCTGCTCCAAGAGTGAAAGTTTCCCTACAATTTTTAATCTCAGTCTATTTACAAACACACAATGAAGAGTTTTGTCTCTTCTGCCATAGCACCACCCAACAAAACGCCCAAATTGCCAAATTGTGGAGGTGTGTATAAATGTGTATGCACTAAGCCTACATATTTCCAAGTCAGATGTATATTTGCAAGTTTTATGTGTTAACATGAATTTTTTTTTTTTTTTGGGTTAAAGGACAATAACGGAAATCACATAGATACAATAAAGAGTCCTTTTAACTCTGTTGCTCCGCAGCCTAAGGATCTTGTCGCGAAAAAAAAAAAAAATACTAGACCATCAAATGTCATCAAAAGCAATGATTATGCAATCAAGTGCTAACTCCTGTGTGTATCATGTGATTAAAACTGATAGAAAACAAAACATCGAAAGAATAAAAGCACTGTTTTTGTCAATACAATGTCATAGATATTAATGTAAGAACTTATGTGATTTTTGTTATTATAAAAAAAAAAACCCATGGAAAATGGAAAGATATTAGCTGTGAAATTAAACTATTATGAGCTATTTTTATTGTTATCCAAACAAATATAAGTTGTACCAGGCATTAAAATGAACAAGAAATTGAAGAAAGCATATGGTGGTCTAATATTTTTTTTCCGCAACTGTATGTATGTCCTCTTGGTTTGATATTGGCATATAGGCAAGTGCATCTAGTATTGGCACAAAACACAAACCTGTGGCTGCAGAACCGGGTGTCCCAGGCCCCTCCAGTGGTAGAACAGGCCTGTTGGCAGGACAGACAAAGTGGGACACCTTCACTGTCCACAGCCTGCACATATCCAGACTCAGAGGACTGTGGCTCTTCCACTGCTTTAGAGGATTCCTTTTCTAGCCTGTGAACACAAACAGAAAATATATGAGAAAATATGACCTAAACAATATATTGTATTGTTATATTATATATCCATCTTATTCTTCATCATAACATCGATGGTATTTTCTCTAGTACATATTGCTGGTCTAATTGTGTCAATATTTATATTTGGTATGGTCAGAGTTATATATACTGTATATGCTTGTGTATTTAGAGCTTTACATATGTATATATGTATTTTTTCTTTCTTTTTTGCTATATTGATAATTTCTTTCCTGCTACTTTTTATTATAATTATTAATTTCATAACTAGTGCAGTAGTCTGATTCTGAATATTTCTCCTTTTGAGAAATATTACTTAACTCAAAATCAACAATGTTTTTTAAATATATTTCATTCAATTTGATGAGTGTCAGGCTGCAATATATGGTCTTTTATTTGTGCATGAGAATTACCTTGACTCGCAAAATTGACATTAATGTGAAAGCCAACAGCAAAATTCAGTGTAAAGCCAAGGTCTTAAAGATCTTTAGATAAGCGAACACAAGTCAATATATTTTCCTTTACAATCTGTGCTCACATTTGCAGATACAGTGTGTTTGGAGTCTATATGTACAGTACTGTGTGTATGTACATGATGGTATGTGCATAAACTTGTGCATCTCTGTCCTTTTGGCAAAGGACAGCGAGTTTGGGCATTTGCCATGTTGTCCCAGCAGGGTGCTAGAGCCACGTTGGAGGGGACAGATGGACTAAATTCTCTTTCCCCATGGTTTACTATTCAGACAGACAGAGAAGAACAAAGAGCTAGAGAGAGAAAGCACTACAGAGAGAGATGTAATCATTGAAATGGAGAAGAAAACCCTCTAAAAAAAGAACCTTGCTGCTTCAATGTTGAGAAGATACCAAAAATTAGAAGTACCAAGAGACGAAATCCTGTGCCAGCGACGTCTCATGGATGAAAGTAAAACAGAAATAGACATTTTACTGCTGCGCCCAAAGTGAGACTGGTAAAAACATGGTACTTCGGAAAAATGACTCTCAAATTTCAACTAAATGAAGCAGCCGAGGAAAATAATAAATAAGACATTAGCGAATGATATAAAGTACAATATATAAATTTATTTACATCTAGCATCAAGTTCATTTAAATTCATGTATGCACAAAGCAACTGCACATGTTGGCAGCTCTAGTACACAGCATGAGGTAACTCTCTGAAAACCGAACTTCAAACCCCAAAATCACGCAACATGCCTTCAGTAAACGATGCACAGCTTGCTAATGTTTACCAATGCAGCTCATCTGTGATGCTTTACACAGAATGCACCAAAAGCACAAAAGGGGGGAAGGTCTGAGTGGTTCAGCGTCTGCCTATGAAGTGGGCAGCTTCTGTTTCCAAAGTTTCGATTTCTTGCTTCCTGTGGACAGAAATGCAACCTTGATTGTAAATGTTATTACAGCAAAATCCCATCATTTATTCCTATAATATGACACTAGTGTTTTACTTTATCTCAGAGTTTTTTTTTTGTTTTTTTTTTATCATTCTATAGGAGAAGGTCATGGTAAGTCCATATTTAATACAAACTTTCCCAGCCCTTCCAACATACTGATCACATATACTTGTTTGGATACAAATAAACTTTATGACTTCTCTGGTGCGTCTACACAAACATTTACATACTCCTACATATGCAAAATCGAGGTGCTATTTGAGTCTTCCTCACTATCACATAAATTGAACTTCTGAAGCTGATGTCTGACACTGATTCCACCAAAAAATAAATCATTACAGTGTCTAAGTTGGAGCAAGGTCAAAGACATAAACATAAAGATATTATCATAAAAGTTAGACACAAAACATCAGCAACATTCATATATTGACGGAGCAGATACAGTAAAAACTTCAGCTGTGACGACACTGAACTCTGAAAAACACCTGAGCCTGCAGCGAGAAAATACAACAAAGCTAAAACTTTGGGTCAATATTGTCCTATGATTAAATAAGTAACACTATAAAACCTTTTAAGTCATGTTAGCCTGCTAAGACAAAATTCAGATTTCTTTTCTTTCTTGGAGCTGAAAAACGGCTCAAAAGACACAAAAGCACAAATCATTGATTGCACCTTTAATGAGATACTTCATGGACAATCATCGACATTTTGTACGAAAGCTCTGTAGCTGTTTTTCTGTGTGCGTTTGCCGCAGGTTTCCATAGCAATACTCCCTCCTGGGGTGAGCTGGCCGTTGCATCTCAGATTGTATTATGGTCTATATTTACTGTACTAACACACTCGGTGGGCCTTTGTGCCTCTCCCACAAGGCTCATACCGATCTCCATGGAGACAGCTGAGGGAAGGAAAATGAAAATATGCCGAGTACCGAAGAGAAAACCATGGGAAAAGATGAAGTGAAAACCAAGAACAACGCACACAATGGGCTGAATGAACGGCCAAACTGAGCAATGTACGAGCTGACAAATAAATAAATAAAATGCAC
>JAPTGZ010000013.1:14875616-14889941 GCA_029814645.1 Fowleria isostigma
ATTTTATGTTTTACATGTGTATGTTTTCTGTGTGAACCAGATTTCTATATTTTTTTACCTATCTAAAATCAATAAAACACAAACCGGACACTGCCTCTAATGAGCGATAATCATAAGGAATAGTGAGGGGAGGGAAGAGCAATCTGCAGCCTCACTACATGATGTCACTAAATATTGTGCACTGTACCCTCAAGTAAAGGAAAACATTTTTTTAGCCATTTCAGTACAGATTTCTAAGTTCCAATCTCCATTGGTTTCAGTGTGTACACAATAAAATTAAAGAGATTACACACTGCTCCTGAATACACCATAAAGTGTCTACTAGTCTGATTTTCTTACCTTGGTACAAACATACATATACATATTTGCTAAAGAGAAGATATATCACATTTGGTGGTAGGTAGGTGTTAATTTTGGATGCTGAGAAACAAATCTATCCAGTTGTAGTGGTCTAGCATGGGCCTGGTTGTGGTTAAAGCAGATAGACGACCAAAACTCACAGATTTGGGTAAACTTTGCCTGTAGCCTTAGCTACTCTGCCATTCACACACATAATTCTTTGCCACACAGACAGCCTGGAGAACACTAATGTAATTGGTGTTATGATAGCAAAAACTAATTTTTTTTTTTTTTTGCGGTAATGAACATTTTCTGAACAGATGCCTAAAATCTGAACTGTATGACTTGTCACTGATTTTAAGCCAGCTACACTCTGAAGAGTTCAGACTACCAAGGGTTTACTCAATATCTCTTTCTGGGCAGTTGTAGCTTTCTATGTGTGGAAATAGGCAATACACCCACCTAGTAATAAGAGTAAAAATAATAACGTCCAGCCCCATATGGAATGAGATATAGTCCCTTATTGGTTTGAAGTGATGATATTAAACAGCATTATATGGGCAGGTGACAATGCAGCACCAGCCAATTTCCCTAGATATGAAAAGGAGAAGATTGCAGGTGGGATTACCCTGTGTGTGGTCAGGGGGGAGGCAGCCGCCACTGCCAGCGATGTTGTCGCCTTGCACTCCTGCTGATTGTTTGCCTTTGAGCTGCCGCTTGTTCTCCTCCTCTGCCTCTCCTACTTTCTGTTTGTCTTTTGGAGGCTCATCCACCTCCTCCTCCTCCTCCTCGCTCTGTTTGTCTTTGAGCGATTTGGGCGATGGGGCCTTTCCTGGGCTGGGCTCTGGCTCGCTGTCAGAACTGGAGAGGACGATGCAAGCCTGGTCCCTTTGGTTTGATGGTGGTTGAGGCCTAGGTGGCTCTGAGCCAGCAGAGGGGGAAGAGTGAGGGAGGGAGAAAAAGATGGAGATTACTTTATTGGCCGAGTTGCACAGTATAATCAGACTTTGAAGAGTTCCACTCCCCAGTGAGATATCCATCATCTAAAGAGTGTGACAGTGTGACAAAATGACTGCTGACATGAAAGTAAAACTCAATATGGCTCATTAGTGATGTTATTAGCTATCATAAGTCCTTTGCTGACAATTTTAGAGGATGTAATTGTGTAAAATGGAAAGACATAACACAGCTGTAGTGAAACTTATACAAACCTAACTATATTCAGGATGTTTTTACAACCCTTTACAGTATCTACAATTAGTATTAACTGATTACCAAATGCAACTAACTATCTGCCTCATACTAACTGAAACTCTGCACAGATGGGGACATTTTAGTCCAGATCCTTGCTCAGCAGCACATCGGCAGGGAAGCATGGAACTGCAGACAGAACACCTGCCATCCTCCTTTCAGCAGCTCTCAGATCGAACAGCCAATATAATTTGCTGGGAGAAGGAATTATCTTCGTGTCACATTGTTTTGTTAATTGCTTGTCTGCATCATGTGCAATCAAACCTAAACAAAATAATTGTCAGCGATTGCTGCATCTGTGCAGCGCTCCAGCCGGGTGCACTGAACGATACTCCAACAACTGATAATGGCATAATGCCAGTCACAAGGTTTTGCTTTGAACCTTTAAAGCATCAGCCTGTAGACTAGATATCATGTTCATTCTGCAGCTTCACTTTTAAACCATTCATGCAATTTTCATTCATACAGTATGTTGTAATTCTGTGAAGGTCAGGCTGAATTCTAAGCCACAAAAATGTTAATGAATGCAGGATTATTCTTCCCCCATTCAAAGAACTTAATATTATGTAAAATAGAATTTTAATGTTCAGAAACACAAATAGGGCACCTCAAGTCATTTAGTTGTCAAGATTTGGAAGGTAACTGATTACAAATTACTATTTACATAAATTATATAACTATTTTTAAAACCTTATTAAAATAGTGTATCTTACCATTAATTATCTTTTTGTTAGTAGCTGTCACTGATTACAATTATTTATAATATACCCAGATAAATTCCAAAAGGTGTTGGTTAGAGCAGTTAATAATGAGGTGATAATAATTTTGACAAATATAAATAATAGTGAACCTGTTTAAATGACCATAAAAATCTGATAACTGGGAGTATTCAGATAATTATAATAACCCCATCTCACTTACTTACTAACGCATGAAAGAAAACTGATAATCACACTCCAGTCAAGATATTCCAGTCCATTATTGGTTTTCTATGGAGGTACGTACATAGTGATGGTAAATCAAACTTTCTGTTATTGCATTCCGCTCACGTTTCACGACCTAACTTTCATTTTCTACAATTCTAAATTTTTATATATGTGCAGATGTAAAAGAATGAAATAAAATAGATTAACCTGTATACATGCAGGAAGACATTGGATATTGAGGATAAACCCAGGTGTGTTAATCTGATTTCTTATAATCAGATCACTGCTGTTATCAGATTATGCTGTTTACATGGTCACCTGAATAATCAGATAACGCCGGAAATCTGATAATGATCGGAGTATTAGTGTGCATGTAAATGGGCTCAGTGATAAAATAATGGCACAGCAGGAAAGAACTCAAGATCACAACAATATGTGTATGTCAAATCTGTTCATATCAAACAGAATTGATGCTGAGGCACATGCAAGACAAGCTGATACAGAGCATTATGAGCACATTTTATTGTTTAATGTAGGTTTGAACATATTACATCATGAGCTGACGGAATAACACAAAGCAAACATATTCCTTTTTGGCTTTTTGACAAGATTTCTTAATATTTGAGAAGAATATTTTATTCACATTTAAATGTTAATGCCACTTTCAGTCAGAGGAAAATGTCACCTAGAAGTTCTTATGAAAAAAAGCGTTACAGAATTTCCATTCCCTGCTTTCCGAGTTAAATTTAAATCATATCCTTTCACATTATTTGTTGAACTTGAGGTGTGAAATCTAACAAGACAGTAAGTTGTGAGACTCGGGGACGCAGAGGGCTAATTAGTGATCTCGCCTCTCTGTGGCTTGTTTCTTCAAAAGGCCAGCCTATAGCCGGCTTCCTCAAATGTCATCAGAGTCTCCGGGCTCCTGGCCCCGCCGCTGCCCCCCTTCACTAACAAGTCGAGTGAGACCATGGAGAGATGGCTCAATTTGTGTTAAGCTGTCCCCATCGAGGAAGATGTTAACGGGGAAAACCTACAGGGCCATGCCTTGGTTTCAACCCCTTGTTTTCAACCACTCAGGGTGTCATTATGTCTGAAGTAGCTTCGTAGTCTTCCAAAAGTGTGTCCCAAATGCAGACACGTAGACATATTAAAGCATGCAAACACCCAAAAAAAGTATGTCATTCTACAGTGGCCGCATTCCAAATCACACACTTTTTACTTCAGTTGCTCTTACAGAGTATACCTTTGGATGTATGTAGGGCTCGGTTTTGTCTAAAATACATTCAACATTCAGTTTATTCAGTGTGGGATGCATTAAATTACAATTGACCTTAACACAGAGTACAAACCATTGTGTAATTTGCCACTGGCATCGAGGTTTCTGTTTTCTCATTCTCTCCTGTTTGGACAGTGTATATTACAGCGAGCATTGCATCATGGGATGTTGCGTTAATATTGATAAACTTTCAAATTTCTTAAAGTCAGTTTATAGTGATTTGGAACATTTATGACAAATAAAAAGAAGTTCAGCTTGTGGCATGACTTCTTTACTGCAGACACAACAACGATAATGAGCTTAAACAGATGGAATGAATCGTTAGACTGCGTGACTTCCTGCAGTAAAGTAGGTAATGTATGTTTTCATAATTATGTCTAATATTTGGTAAAAGAAATTCTAAGCACTAAATGTCCTTATAATTGGTCCTGTTGTATGTTGTAATCTGGCTGGTTTGATAATCATGTAGCAAATTCTGGGGCATTTTTACATGACTTTGGGTAATTTCATGTTTATCACAATGTTTTAAGAAGCTCATTGGCTGGTTTTACAAGGAGGTAGATAGTTTTGTTTGCCATTTGTACACATTCAGGTACATAGGAATTATTATGCAGAGGTCTCTTAGAGTGCAAGCATAAGAGTTAAAAGATACAATCAAATAAAAAGTCAAAGACATCAGCAGTATAAAAGTATAAAAATGTATAAACAATTAAAAACAGTGTAAAAACGGTTAAAAGACAATAGCACAGCGACTAATGAATATCTAAAAATACATACTATAGTACAGTTTTAAGAACACAGACATGCTTATGGGGGAACATAAGGGCTGCGCAGACCCCTGATGTGTAAGTGTCAAAATTTGCAGTAGCCTGAATGTTCACTGGGGGCTAGTTCTGAAATGAGAGACCTCCATGTTAAAATGGAAAACCATAAAGCAGAAATTGACATGTTCGCATTATAAAACAAAACAAAAAAAACAGCATTGGTCTTAATAGTCCATTTCTCCCTTTTTGAGAATTGCATATGTGGTGAACTTTTATACAATGCATCCATTTAGATTTCCAAATACCAAAAAAGTTAAGCATAATTAAGAATTTGACAGCTGTAATTGACAGATGAGCATTGCCTTTGTGTCTGTCCTGCTGTTTGGGCTTTATAATAGTTGGATATTCAGAGCTCTTGTGTAGTAAATAAACCACTCCAACAGCTCTGTTGTGGTGTTTAAGGAGTTACACTAACAAGGCCGTCAGAGGATTCTATCATGAAGTTTACAAGTATTTAATCACAATAACCAATGTAGCTGATGTTAGCGTTAATTCCTAATGGATTATATGGTCTATGAGCTAACCTGCTAATTAGGTCAGGTAGCCATTATTGGTCTGTTTGTAGATTCCACAACTGTGACATTAGAGTCCAACACAAGCATTTATATATGGTCTGTGGTTGTAACTTGTTAGTTCAAGTAATACTATATTTGAGACAGGTCATTATTTGTCTGTTTCCTTTTATTGTTTTTACATTAAATGTATGGCCTATACTTTCAGAAACTTTTAAATTACCTTCAGAACATTTCAGCTGACATTTGACATTTTCTTTTTTCGTGTTATGTCTTCACCTGTAGGAATATAAGCTAAAGTATTTTTTTCCCCATATATTGCAGGTCTGTAGCTTACTTATTACAGGTTCTATATTCCTTTCTCATGTGCTTCAGCTTCTATTTTGACAAACAGGCTCAAAAAAACCTTTTTTTTAACATCTTGTACAGTTATTTTTACTTCCTTCAAAAACAGGGCAATATACATTTCATTTCGCCATTTAGTCAAATATATATCACAACATAATATTTGTTTTCTACCCATACATGTACAATGGTGGCCAAAATTTTTGTAACACATGAAACATTCTATTGGTTTTTTTTTGTTTTTCCCTTAACTGGCTAATAAAATACCCATTCAATGAATTAAATATCAATAAAGTCATTGCTATGCTCCATAAACCAGAGTAGAGCCATCTTTAGGAGATTTAGGTTCTTTTCCATAGAAAAAAACAAGCATAGCATATTTCACTGTCAATATCACAAGGTCATATTCTGTCGTAGAAGATTCCAAATTCAATCTAAATCTACAAAATACATAATGAAATAGACAAATAAGATAGGAATTTATTAAATTAATATATAAGGGTTTATTCTTTTAAAAAACAAAAGCTATTGAAGATGTATTGTGCCACTTAAGTGTATTTCCATTTGCTTTTTTAACTTATCAAATTTTCATAAATGAATGTAAAATTTAAAACAAAACAAAACAAAACATGAAATCAAGTTTACTGTTGGATTTTTAACAGCCAAATGCCACATTTTCCAGTCACAGTCCAAAATAACTGAGGACATTTTCGACCACAAACATATTAATATAAGACAAAGCACATGCGATGCGGAGGAATGTGAATAGGAATAGCCAGAAAAGCACATTGGTTTACATACTGTGAAAAGTGTGCAAATACATTTGGACATCTTAGTATTTTTGGCATAGATATGGAATCCACATAAAACAAGAAAAGCATTTATAGCAGTCGGCAGGAAGTCAAACAGCTGCATCCTGTGACCAGATATCCATAAAGATAATTCCATTTAATATAAAGAAAACTGGACATCGCCATTAAAAGTTCAAAGTAAAAAAAAAAAAAAAAAATGAGGAAATCAAGTGTGAGCTGAGAGCGCGCCAGGAGATAACTAAATTGACCTCTTCCTGTACACTACACAACTTCTACAGCAGGTGTTGAGAGACAAATTGCTGGTCTGCTGGTGAAAGAGCTGGAGGACTGTTCTGTGCCCACGCACCCGGCCAACAAAACTGCAAACACAGGAACTCAACACCGCTGAATCCACTCGTAAACGGTGGAACAGAAAGTGTGTGGCTGGTAAGTGAAGCCAAATCTGCTGTAGCACATAGTGTTGGGTAAGCCACCTGAGATGGCACACACTGTCACACAGAGGAAGTAATAATCCATGACAGCTTAATTAAAAACAAGTCTTGATCAGTGAAGATACAGTACAACAGTAATTCAATTTGTATGTGATTAATAAAATCTGTTGTTGTTTTGACAAAGGGGTGCTTGTTTTTAATTCTAAATGTGTGTGAAATTTATACTTTCATCCAGTGAGTTATGATAAATTAGGACCAATGGCTCTGTATCTTGCTAGCGTGTTCTATATTTGAGTCCTGCGGTGTTGACACAGGAGATCAATCTCCCAATAGAAGTGGGTGGTACTTTGACTGGAGGACAACTCAATTAATTAAATCAAAGCCCATATACGACTTCCCATCAGTGCTCAAAAGGAATTATATTGATATCCCTCACCATTTCAATATTATTAGCCATCAAAATATGGGCCTTTATAAGTAAAGGCGAATGTTAAATATTTTAAAAATTGCCAAAAAAAAAAATACAATCAACATTTCCCAAAGCTGTAAAGCCTATTTGTAGACACTGTCCAAAGAAAACTAAATTATTATTTTTAAATGAATCCAACCAGTAGTTTTTGTTGAACAATTTAAAAATTTTGACATTGGTGACCTTGAGTCTGACTCTTCAAGATCACTCAAGGTCAAAGGTCATGGACCCAACTGAAAGTCCATATATGACTTCCTATTAGTGCTCAGTAGTAACTATATTGATATTTTTAATCCTTTTCATGTTATAAACCATAAAAATATGGCCAATTATAAGGCAAATTTTTAATATTTCAGAAATTCATCAAAAATTTAAAAAATCAAAATATCTCATGACTCTGAATAGATTTTGTAGACATTGTCGCAAGGAATCTACATATAGATTTGAAATTAATCCAACCGGTAGTTTCGTCAGAGAGGATGTTTGACGAAATTCCTAACGAAGATGATGAAGACAATGCCGGATGCAGCACCTTCACAATAGTTTATGTCCTATCGACTAATGAGCTAAAAACTCATCTTTTGTACATGCATCTACTTCTGAATGTACACAAAGGTCATGATCAGCATTAGCAGTCTTAAATGTAATGTTATTTGTTAATATCATGGTACAGCGGTCCCTCGCTATATCGCAGTTCACTTTTCGCGGTCTTGCTGTTTCGCGGATTTTTTTAGTGCAATTTTGCACGCTTTTTTTTTTAAACAGCATATGAACGCGTAGGGGTGAATTGTGATAGGGTTGGCCTGCCATTAGTTAAGGACCCGGAAGATGCGGCCACCGCTGCAGATCAGCACACATGCCGTGCATCATGGGCTTCTTTTTTTTTGCGTCTCTCTCTTTTTTTTGTTTTGTTTTGCGGAGAGCCGGCTTGTATCCGGGCGCAGTGGGTGCAGGTGTTCTGCTTCATCATGGGAGCACTGGGCCCTGGTCGATGCCGGAGCCGGTTTTATAGACCTGTAGAGGCCTGTGGGGATCCCTGGGATGACATACCGGACCTGGACTGATTTACTATAGTTTCGTATTGCCAGTGGCCGGTCAAAACAGACTTAGAGGGGCAGGTGAGTGTGTGGGAGGGCCGGCCCAAAATATGTCTGTGGTACGGTGGCCCACCGGGTAAATGCCCAAAATAACAGATTACCAGTCCGAGCCTGGACGACAGCAGCAATGCATTTGAACAAGGATGTAAAAAGGGTTGTAACTGTCCACAACAAGACCATCATAAGACGCTACGGCGGAGACAGGATGAAGACACACAGTCAAAGGACGTGAGTCACTTAATAAGACTGGACTTATTTTTGAAAATCTGTGAAGGTTTGAACTTTGAGAGTGTTTAAACAAGAGAGAAATGAGAGAAAATGTTAATGCCTGACTGAGAAAAGTGTCTAAAGTGTGTGGTGAGGGGTTTTACAGCCTTAAAACATATAGAATTGTAAAAAATAAAGCTGACTACTTCGTGGATTTCACTTATTGTGGGTTATTTTTAGAACGTAACCCCCGCGATAAACGAGGGACCAATGTATCTGTAAATGTCTTCAGTCATTAAGGACATTCAACCTCTTCCATTTTCACCTTGACTCCAGTCAGTCTGTGGGATTCTCATAAATCCTTCTTGGACTTAATATACACATCAGTTGTGTAAACCTTTTTTGAAGGGGGGGGGTTCCTCACAGTTGTTGTGTGCCACCAGGGTTGTAAACTTTACCACATGTACTGTCAAATCTTAAGTGTTGCGGTGTGCCTTCTCTAATTTTGGTTCTCAAAGCTTTGGTTAAAAGCTTTCTCAAGCAAACCTATGGGCTCTGCAGTCAACATTTATTGCATCCCCGACAACATTAGCAGTGGATGGAAAAGTAATAGGAAAAAGGTTTTATTTCATTTACTAACAAACTATGAACCACAGTGGGAAAATACTACACTACAAGTCAAAGTTCTGCATTTTAAAACACTTAAATTAAGGTCAAACTAACAAGCAAATCTACTTAATGTTTGAAAAGTAAAAGTGTTCATTATGCAAAAAAAATGTCATGACAATGTTTTACTATAATCATGTTTTTGGGTTCATTTTGTTGTTCCATTAATGTGCTTGCTGTGTTTTACTGCTGTACACGTTTAAGGTTGAGCTCATTCAGAATACTAAGTATACTGTTGTTATGGCCCCGGGGTCTTCCCAGGGATGGTGCGTGTTGCCTGTGTTGTTTTTCAGTGTGCCACCCAACCTGGCTGGGTGGAGCAGGAGGAAATTGAAGACAGCTGGCCATTGCCTCCTGAGCATATAAAACCCACCCTATGCTGCCAGTCAGTAATTTGTAATTTATTTATTTTATTCAAAGACATGCACAATAATACCTTAACCTCAAAACCAGGAAAGATGCTGATGCTTGTGCCAGAAGTTAGTAAAAACAGCTAATTCCCACCTGCAGTCCCTAGACAGGCTGATGTTATGCAAAGTTTTTTAACAGAAAAACCCCTAAGTGGTAACAAAAAAACAGTTAAATATTTTACAGTGACACTTCTTCTCCCTTTGCATCAAATTATTTCACTTTGGAGCACTGATTTACAGTATAAATTTCCATTTTGTTAGTTAATTTAGGCAGCATATGACTGCCTATCGGTTTCATTTGTTAGAAGATACCTGCTGGTTACTTTGTTTAACCCTTAAGGACAACATGCCTCTTTTGTGGCAACTCCCCAAAGCATTTTTCTTATGATTTAACCTTTCTTAAGTACCGTAATTTATTTCTAATTATTGGTATATTTTCTTCTTTATTTGCTTTTTTTGCAGTGCAAATAATTTATTTTCCTATATTTAATTCACTGATTGTGTAGATGCTCATAAAAACTCAGATTAAAGTTGAAGGTTATCAAATCAGAAACATAGAAAAAAAAAATGAAGAAAATGTGACTTTTTGCAGCAAAGATATCAACAACTGAACATAAAAACAAGTGTCTCCACGCACTGTCATTAATCCAAGTCCATGAGTTTTACTGGTGAATCAGTGTTGTAGATAACGGAGCCTCTAAATGTCCAAATGTGTCATATCTGATGACCATGAAAAAAACAAAAAAAACCTGCATTTTACACCAATTATTTACATATATTGATAGAATTAGTGGATTGACAGGTATTAAACATTTTAGATCAGTGGATGCTTTTGGTTGATGGTGGATATTTGGATCTTTATGGGTTAAATTAGCTGTCTTCAGTTAAATAGATCTCTCTTTTTTTAGTTTAATGCTAATGTTCAAGCCTCTTTTATTTGTTATTATCCAGTCAAGCTGTAATATCTGTTGGCATGTTAATTCACAGCCCTACATTGTATTCCATAACACCATGATTTTGTCCTGTTACAACCATGCATCTGTGAAAAAAAACCCCAAACTTTTCATGAACTCTGAATAACAGGACTGCTTTCAGCTTTAAGGCAATGCATTTTCCAAATCATCCAAAGGAGGTTTTCAGTAGTTTATAAAAGTTTAAAAGCATAAAACAGAGAAAACTGAGGCTCAACTCTTAAACGCAATCTGTATGTGACAAACATTCCAAATCAACACATTTAGAGACATGTGCGGCATCTATGGATAGAAGTATTGACACCCCTGCTGTAGTGCCAGAAGGGTCCTTATGGTGTATGAAATGTACACTTTTCCCTCTCTGAGTCTTTGTTTTTACGACTTTTTTTTGCCTGTTGCTGAGTTAACCTGCCGTTTGGATGTTTTCTATCTTTCACCATAATTATTTTCCTGTTCTCCCCAGTCACTACTTTCTAATTTTTGATTTATGAGTCTGAAAAGGAAATGGTTAAACAATGCTTATACAGTGTTAAGATTCAATACTCAACATTAGATCATAAAAACAATCTTCCTTTTCCTCTCATTCTGTTCGGCACAAACACCTCATGGTACGACAGACTGGAACCCTTTTACAGGCTGAGGATTCTTCCTCTGCAGCTGCCATCCTGCTGTAGTTTTGTTATATTTTTCCTCGCTACTAAACCCACAGAAAGCGACCGCCAAATGTCTATTTCTTTGCTGTTGGTTATAAGATCTAACGTCTTTGTATCATCAAGTTCTCAGATTCACAATCGATACGTCTCAGGACCGATAATGTGGATAGTGACACTTTCCTTTACGATCATTGTCAAAATTGTTGCTTTTAGCATTTCGTATGTCATTCAATAAGTTCTAGCCTGATTATTTTCTTACATTTCCACAGGCCAAGGACTGTGGTGCCAAGTTGAGAGATACCTCCATAAATACAGTTGTTATTTTACAGCCCAGTCTGTCATTTATAAATTTAGCAGGTTGTTAAATTCCACATCTAGCGAGCTGACAGCCTGCTACAGAGTGGAGCTTGTGACAAAGAAGAAAGTGTGATTACGGAATAGTTATCAAGCATCTGCTGCAGCAAAGCATGAAATAGGGGGGTGAATTTTGTTTAAAAAAATGTGTGTGTTATTTGTAGTTAAACGCTGAGGATTTGTACATCATTGGTAGTGTGAACAAACCAAGGTGCAAACAGACACTATACATGTTCTACGTAATTGTACTTTTCTATAATTAGAATTAAGTTTTAACCCATAACTATGTCATAACTTCCAAATGATGTCTATGTCTGTATGTCTTCCCCAAGTGATTTATCACCATGTATTATGATGTCATCCTCTGCATCCTCTGAGTAAATCCAGTATATCTCTATATCTACTGATAATGTCAACGTTCATTAAAGCGGAGTAAATTCAATGGTTATTATATCAAAACAGAGAAAACTGAAGAAGTTATGCATCATTAACTGAAAACAAACCAAGTGTCTCCATCTACTTTCATTGATCCAATTCCATGGGTTTTATTGGTGAATTAATGTTGTAGAAGATGACGGTGTTTCCATGTTCACTACTGAGCCTGTGAACATTTACGTTTATTTGATTGTTTTCTGATGCAAAAATGCATCCTGATGAATATTAACAGATTCTGATTTTAGGGACACATTTACTAAGGCAGTGCAGTTTAGAGAGGACATTTTTTTTATGGGTGATTTACTAAGGAGCCGCAAACTCACGAACACAGATGCAGCCTCTTCATTTCAATAATGACCTGTGCTGCTCTACCAAAACCAGCGCAGTTTAGAGCAGAGCCAGATTGTGCAAAGACACACCTGATGAGAGCAGAGGGAATGTTCTAACAACACAGTGAAGGTTTTATGCATGTGTGTCTGTCTGGAAACGGCAAAACAGGCCAATAGAGGCAATTGAGGAGGGAGTTTTCTGTGGCAGAACTGGAGTTAGAGCAGGGGTGTCATTCATTCAGCCCAATAGAGACAGATAAATGGATACTTTATTAATCCCAAGGGATATTCAAGTATTCAGCAGCTTTACATACAAAATAGAACACAAAAACAGACAAAACAAAACAGAAACGAGCAGGTTAGAAAACTGGATTAACATTAACATTGGGTCAGTACAAGTTCTAGGAAAACTTGCTAAAAAACTTACACTAAAAATGCTATAAAATACAATGTTATAAACAAAACACTTCTCATTTAAAAATCTGTAGAAAAAACTAAATGTAAGAAAATGTCTTGTATTTAGACATTGTGACACAATATGATCTCATGCAGGTCAGACCAGTAAAATATTAACATAATAATCTATAAATAATGTATTATCCAAACTTTTATCTACATTTTAGGGTGAAAAAGGTACAATTACATGATGAAAATGTTTGCATCTACAAACTATCCTTTAAAAATATATAAATAACTTGAACAACCTGAAATTTGTTAGGAAAAATAAGTGTAAATTTAGCAATATTATGTCTCAGCTTATAATTTACACAGGTACATTACAACTTACAGATCCCAGTGGATACAAATACACAAAACATTGAGTAACAGGCCCATTATTGTTAAGATTGTACTTATTTTTCTTTAAAAATTTCAGGTTGTTCATATTCGTTCAGGTTTTTCCACATTTTGTGATAGAATAGTGTTTAAATGTAAACTGTTTCATGTAATTTTACTTTTTTACACTAAAAAAAAAAAGAAAAATATGGAGTTGCCATTATACATCGATTATTATGTTATTATTTTACTTGTGCAACCCATTTGAGATCATATTGTGTTGTATGAGGCCCCTAAACTAAAATGATTTTGACACCTTGGACTCTTAATATGTTCTGTGTCATTTTTGCATTTCATAAATTCATCTCATGGGCTGGATTGAAACCTTTAGTGGGACAGTTTTGACCCATGGGCCATATGTTTGACACCCATGAATTAGAGAATGAATGTATACAAGCCTAAAATAGCAGCTAAAATGCTTTACAATTACAACCAACTCGTTTATAAAGGCAGGTCTGGATCAGTGTGTGATGGAGGTAAATACAGGAGGGTAAAAGTGCATAAGACAAAGGAGCGCACCAGGAAGTGATATTTGTAGGAAACTATAGAACTAAATTTTGACACAGTTTATGACACTGAATAAACCTTTCAAAGTGTTAGTAAATCAGGTTCTTATTAGACAATAAAATGTCTTGATATATTTTTGCATATGTTCCAAACATATTTTACTCTTTCGCCACGTTCATATTTAAAAACATATTTCATGAGGATGGGTTCAGTTTTTGACACTTACAATTAATTGTATATTTGCTGCCACTGAAGTCTGATCTCTCGGAACACACTGAAAATGGCTTATATAAAAATAAAACAAAGAGATCAGGATAATTTGTCTGAGTATTAGGCCATTATTCTCTGAGCCAGTCATAATTCCTGATAAACCCACCAGTCTTGTATATTTTTGTCACAGTGACAGATTTCTGCCTGATTGCAATTCCCACATTTACATAATTCAGTTAATTAATGTTAATTAATTAATACGTCTACTTCAGACGTTATGAAATGTCACTGTTGCATAAACAGCCAGGCAAAGACAGCAAACTTAACTTTTTGGATTTTTTTGGAGTTTTCGTTTTATATGGATAGGTATATATATATATATAAAAAAAAAAAACCATCTTCCTCTCGCCCACCTGGGCGGTGTCTCCTTCAGACTCAGGTCCTCTACCAGAGGCCCGGGAGCC
>JAPTGZ010000013.1:14899584-14923177 GCA_029814645.1 Fowleria isostigma
TATGTATATAATTTTACATTTTCTTGGGTTATGTTCACACTGCTGGCAAATGTGTCCCATATCTTATCTCTTCACTCAGTTCAGTTTTGTTTGTGACAGTGTGAACAGCACAAATCATATGTAATTGGATCCCTCAGTTCGGATCTGGGTCGATACTATATATGGTTCTGAATCAGATACAGGGTTGAATCAAGTCAAGTTTCACGCACACACACAGAACTTTAAATGGAGATTCATGACAACTCTGTACTGAACAGAGTCACTCACTCCCTTTTGATGCAATATGTGTATGAATGTGGCAGTAAAAAAAAATTAGTCTAAATCATCGCATAAATACAATGATATTCATAATATTAATAGATTTTAGCATAAAAGCACAGCGTTGAATGTACACTGCATTTTCACTGTATATTACTGCTTAATAATAAATAAACCACAGACTCATTCTGCTTTATTCTTCTTTTACCATTCACTTTGTATTGCTTATATCAATGTACTTGCATATTATATTTGTATGAGAATGTACTTGTATATCAATGTATTTTTATGCATGGATTCAGGCTGCATGGAGGATGAGGAACTTATACCTCAATGGGATATCTCTGGTTCAATATTATAGAATAATTCTGTTTTAATTTATTAACTTTACACCCAATTCTATTTTAGTAAATCCCAACATTCTCCTGTCATATATAAAACAGTTTTTACTGGTGTACGTCTGAGCTGACTTCACCTTGCAAACATCCAAGAGTCGGCCTTTTTTCACACTTTAAACAGAATTATGAACCTTCAAATTCCAATATATTGAGATGAAATAGTTTTCAAAGTAAAAATTAAAAGTAAAACAAAATATGTGGTTGTAATAACCATAGAGCACAGAGAAGTAGAACAGTTTTGGTGAGAACATTCATTTAGCTGATAATTAATTAAGTGTATGTGTTTGCTCAGGGATTTATTCCAAGTACCAACACATTCTCTGAAATAAGGTCACCCGCGGTACCTTCCTGTTGAGCATGGACCACATGACGGTGTCGAAGGTGCCCTTGGCGATGAGGTAGTGCACGTTAACAGAGCAAGTCTGCCCGATGCGGTGGGCACGATCCTCCGCCTGCTTAATGTGGCCAGGGTTCCAGTACAGCTCGGCAAACACCACGTGGCTGGCAGCGGTGAAGGTCAAACCCTAGAGAGGACACAAACACAACCACATACACTAATATATGTCTAATCAGGAGAAATATGTATCATTCAGTCAAATGGAGCTAATTTCTAATGAAGTCAATATGCTTTAATCCTTTTTAATAACAGACTATTAAAAGGTAATTGCTGTTTAAGTGCTTCCAAGCATCTACTTTCTTCAGTTGGAATGCGTAATTGTTTCTGCACGTTTGGATATTCAGAATAATTAATGTTAATGGCTTTACCAAGCTTAATAAAAATGTAAAATCAGCTTTTGCCATTCCTTCATACCTAACAAAACCTGTTAAAATGCTCCAATCGACTTCCATTAAGTCTGTCTGATGTACTGCATCAATACAGGGCGTTAAGTTTACTTAAAATGCAGGCAGGTTTAACCCATTAAGCCCCATAATTACTGGCAGTCAAGACTATCTACTGATCTAAAATGTTTAATATCCGTTGATCCACTAATCCATGGAAATAACTGGTGGAAAATGCAGTTTGTCATCTTTTCATGGTCATCAAATATGACCCATTTGGACGTTCAGAGCCTCCATAGTGAACATGGAAACACCAACATCTTCTACAACACTGATTCACCAGTAAAACCCATGGAGTTGGATCAATGACAGTGGATGGAGATGTTTAGTTAATGATATTTTTTGCTGAAAAAGTCAGTTTTTCCTCAGTTTTTTTCTGTTTTGATCCAAGAACCTTTGAATTTACTCGTTAAGCTGAATGAACAATTACACGAATCAGTGTATTAAATAGGAAAACACATAATTTACACTTAAAGTAAACAGGATAATATTACAATAAATGGTGACAAATGACTTAAGAAAGACGAAATATGGAGAAAAAAAAATCATTTGGGAACTGCCACAGAAGTGCAACTGGGCCTTTATGGGTTAAGGTGTTGCTGAGTTTTATCCTGCAGTGTTAGTATGCACTGTGTGTGTGTACCTGACCAGCTGCCTGGATGCTGAGGATGGCGACACGGGTTTCAGGTTCGTTCTGAAATTTGTGAACCAGCTGGATCCGCTCCGCAGACGGAACACTGCCATCAATACGAATATAACCAACCTGTTAGATTAGAAAGCAGCATATTTACTGTTCCGTTAACTTTAACCTTTATCTGTTAGTGGAAGAACCATGCATACAAATGGAGATTTTGTAAATGTGGCTGTTTTCCATTCCTTTGAATTGAGTTAGTTTGTGATGGGCAGTTTTGTCCGCCTCCTGAAAGCGGCGACAGATTTGTGCTGAAACATTAAAGGAAGGGAACATTTCATTAACCTGTCTTCTAAATATATTTTCAATGACAGAGGTGTGAAGGGCACTGCACACAAACCAGGAACATTATTAGACAAAAAAGCTTATTTGAAAGGAAATAGAGAACAGGGACAGTAGCAGAATATTTTGTAACATTTTATAACACCAAACAAAGAAACCAATGTGTGTGTTCATTAAACCTGAACTTGAACTTGACATTCACTGAACCACTAATGCACTGAGGGCGACTGCACTCTTTTGATTTGGGTCCACTGGTCCTGCAGAGCTGCTCAGTGGCCAACAGTAGGAGAGTGTATTTTTGCTGTTCAGCTCCCACATGTGAATGTAACGGCAACTGCATGAATATGAAACAGAAGCTTGCTGGGAAAGAACATAGAGGACTGTTTGACTTCTCTAGGATGAATAAAGGTCAAATAGATGTGCTCAGTGAGTGGAACAGAACATCCATAAAGGCCAAAAAAACATCCCAAAATCCAATCTGGATCACTGATTTGTTGTTATTTGCCTGTACTGTTTATTAGTTTCAAACATTTGCAACTTAACTTCCACCACTTTGACACCAGGTGAGAAATGGGACCACGTGGAGCATAAAAACAGCGATAATGCCATATGACTGGAGTGTAATCACTTGTCTCTGAGCTGCTCATCACTCGTGCTGCTGTCGTTCCTTTTTTTAGTGCATCTCTGTTAATTGGTGAGTGCGAACAAATGCACCAAGAGTGAATGTCTCACGGAGAAATGTGTTATCACACGTCGTACCGCTGCATTACATTTCACCGACACCTTCCCGACCCCTGCAATGCACACACAAAAACGCACATGCACACAGGCGTATACACACATTTGAACTCTTTCACAGGTTGGCGATGCCGAGCTAAGAGATATCATTTGCTTGTGATGACTTGTGAAATGCGCCTTAGGAGATTAGTTGTGGAAGTAAAGTTTACTTTCTGAAGGAAAGCAGACTTTTCTTTGAGAATGAGATCAAACTAAGTGCTTTAATCTTTGAATTAAAAACTCCATATTTGTTATTAATGATACACATTTACCTAAATTATACACCTGAAATTAGCATATAAGTTACAAGGTATAAATAATCTACAGCACAACTCAAAAGATTTGCAAAAGTCCAACAGTTACATAAAGCTCTACTCTGCCTAGGTTAATCAGTCATGGCAGGTATTAGATTTATCAACACAGCAGGACTATCAGCAAACAGAAATTTAAGTGTTGAGGCAATTACCTCAGCTTAGCCAGAAACGAGAAGTGAAATATGCATAAATACTGCACATTTAGTATTTTCAAGTTATCTCCAATGGGCAATTTGGGTCTTAGCGGATGGAAAGAAAATTAAAAATTAAAAAATATAAATAAAAGAAATGAAATATCAAACATACAATGTTTCCTTTTTTTCTAATAACACTAATTTTCCCCATTTCAGATGCTAGGAAACCCAACAGAATGGTTAAAGAATACACATTTATTGGTGCTCACTGTATGAGAAAAAAAGACAGTATTGTGATTGATGGTAGATGACGCAGGTGCTGAAATCACGGAGACAAAAGAACAGAAAATAAACGGCTGAGTGACATGATGTCAGGCTGAAAAACTGTGTTTTGTTCGCCTTCTGTATTTTCTAAAACATGAAATATGAAGACTTGTACTTACATGCGAGATAGAACTTCTATGTGTTGACACTTGGAACAATGAGCATTTTTTGGTAATAATCGTAATTGGTTTTCATGACTTATATTTTTCCCAGAGCTCTAGAAGAAGCTGCAAAATTGGAGCTTGGCCCATTCGAAACCAAAATATCTCTGTAAACGGAAAAGAAATGCTGCCCTGGAGCACTGTTTCAACCGAGGTGAATAAGTGATGTTTTGTGCAGTTCAATGCCACCTCAGCCTCTACCTGTGTCTTTTGCAAGAAAAAAGCTGCTGTTCTAGAGGAATACAATCTCAAGAGGCATTACTCGCACAGACCAGTATGATAGGTGTGAAGAAAGCAAAGGAAAAAGACAAATTGCTCAGTGTGTATAATGGAAATGTTGGTTTTTTTTTTCCTTGTTCAAGCAAAGCAGTCCTTCATAGTCAAGAAAACAGGTCAGTAGCAGACAATGTTCCAGCTTGACACTGCGCTTATGAAAAGTGTTTGCTGGACGATTCTCGTAGCCTTTGACTTTATTGTACATGCTGTAATTTCATATTAGGACATGGCACAAGTGAAGAGAAGACATTATCTGTCCATTTTTTATGTTGTACATCATATTATTTTAATCTTATAACACATATGTTTTTTTAAACTATTTTCTTTTATCAATTAGGATTTAATGTACTCTTTCTTTCTCTTACATGTATTTTTAATACATTTTTCTTCTATTATTTAAGTACTTTCTTATTTTTTTATTATGTACAGCACACTAAATTGACTGAATTGTGTAGGACATACAATTGTCTCATGCCTTATCTACATGAAGTGCAGACAAAACCCAACTCAAATACAGTTTTTTTAAGTAATGCTATGCATTGTACCAGAAAAAATGCAGCATTTGCATGGGTGTCACTGCATTAATTGTTGAAACTGAAGGCTCTAATGCTTTTGCATAAAATCTAAACAAATTTGTCATGGTGCTACTTTTAGTTGGAACAGACTCTATACCATGACCAAATCAGAACATTTCCATGAGGAACCTGGTTAACTTTCTCTGGTATGTTATTTCCTTTACAGCGGCTCTGCTGATTGGCACATTTGTCTGTGCTTCTCCGAAGCCCTCATTACTTGCCATCGAACACAAACCTTGTCTATCTTACTAATTTTTGCAATATAGGTATTTGTCTCATTGACTTCATTGCTTCAGTTCACTGAATAAAGCATGTATTTATACTAGCACATTGAAACCACGGGTCAATGGGCCAGCTATAGCTCCACTGAACTCCGGTCCCTCTTTCCGGTCCCACTCTCAAAAGAGTTAGAGTGAGTGGGGAGGGGCCTGGAGGGGGACCTTAACAGGCCGGGTCTGACTGGGACCGGTGGAATGGAACCGCAGTCAGAACCGGTTGTCTTCCGAACCGTTGTGACAGTGCTTTGGGAGGGACTAAGCTAATGACATGGAGAAATACGCATATCGTCTCTAGCAGTCGGCAGCATCATAACTATGGTAACTGAGCAGCATGTTTTTAAGCAAATTTCCCATCATGCAGTGGGGTACCGTACAAATTGATAAAATGATTAATATCACAAAAACATTGGTCCAATGAAGTCCTCAACTGCAGGTACAAAACTGGTAAGGTAAAAGCTTCTACACTGGTCAGAATCATGCTGAAACACACACACACACACACACACACACACACACACACACACACACACACATACACACACACACACACACACACACAGGCTCCAAGCCCTCCCAGCATTATGAAATACACACACATATATATATATATATATATATATATATATGTATATTGTGTCTGTGTGTGTATGCATGCATGTATTTATGTATATACACACACACATACACACACACACACACACACACACACACGCACACACAGCGGTTCATAACGCAATCTTTGTCAATAATAAATAGATGCTTGACAGCTGACAATCAATGTTTCTTTTCCATATGTGCATATACAGTACTGCATAATTGCACCCCTTTAATGAGCAGTATAATGTATTCCGAGATGCTACAGAAGAAGGGATGAAAATATACCTGTCACTACTACTACATAATCACCTAATTTGAGCTAACGACACTTATTTTACATAATGGCAATATTCATCTCCATTCAACTGCATAAAACAGCCTCATTGGAACTAAAACAATTTCCACATTATTTTCCAATGTTTTAGATTTGACTGGTGGTTTTGTAATAATGTCCTCCTGTTGTGCTTACTTCATCCCGAAACACTTCACTTCTATTGGACATTTCATTCACAAAAAAGGGGTTATGTATTTAAAGTGTTCTTGTCAAATCTGCACTGTTCACTGCCAATAAATGTCTTTTTCTCCATTACAGCTGTCTATGTGTATAAATATACTATGATGACACAAATAATGTAAGTCATTATTTTCTATTTGTTTGCATTTTGTTAACTCAAGTTTCATTACGGTATTAACCAGTGAAAAAAGAATATCACCTCATTTTTGCTCCTGTAAATGCTTTTAACACAGGTTAGTGGTCTGTTTGGAATGTTAACCTGCTCCTGAATGTTAAGATATTGATAAGATCCTACAGGCAACACTTAAATCTTCTTTAAAGTGTTTTAATGTGTTTTAAGGAGCTCTAGTTGTTTGCAGTGTGCCCAAAGTTACCTTGGCCTCGATGACGGCCTCGGTGCAGGCCTGCAGCATGGTGAGATGGTGAGCGAACACCAGGAACTTCAGCTGCTCTGCCTCCAGCATCATCTTAATGTAGTCCTTCACAGCTCCCGCCTGGCCACAGATACAGAAATAGACACAGATGAAAGAGAACTACTGAATCCATCACCATGCCGGTGGACCACACACAGAGGAATCGGCTAGATCAGTGAAGAAGTCAATTAATCACCGCGGCATCCTTTCTGTGTGATCGATTCTCTATTGAATGCCAGGGATCCAGACTTTAAAAGGAGAAAGCACACAGAGCGACTGGGGTGCATTTGTCAGCTCATAGATGGTGAGAGCAAATCAATAACTCACAACTTGGAGATATGATTAGTGTGTGCATTCTTTCTTCTTGGGGTTTGCTTTTAAACAACAACAGACGTACAAAATTGACCCTCTGATTCATAATCAACAAGATTCGTCATGAAAGCCAACCTATAATAAATAGTTTTTTCTGTACAAATGTCAGATTTTAGATTGGAGCATTTTAATGTTTTTGTATTGTTTTCTGTATTCTCTGTATCATCTATCAGGCTCTGAGTTTGGTCTGACTGGCCTAATGTGTTGCCTGACTGACATACTCTACAAGTAAATTAAGGACATTTTCAGAGTTTTTCAGCTTTTGCAAACATCCCAAAAGAGAGCTATTAGGCAGGTTACCTGTCAAAGTGACAGCTACAGTCCACAATTACTGCAAAAAGTAAAAAGTTCAGTTTCTCAACTATTTTATTCTGGAGTTATTTGCTTGGTGATTTCTTATGTAACCCTGTTTTTATTCATTCCTATTTTTTTTACCTGTTAGACTTGTTTTATTTATGAAGTCAAATAGCAACAATGTTTTAAAAAACATCACAGTTAAATTCACCAGTATCTTGCTTGTTTCTGCTGAAGCCTCCGACCTTGATTGACAGTGTGAAGCTAACAATCTAAAAAAGCGAGCAGGAGAACTGCGACTGAGTTAACTGTACCCTGCAGGTATCCGTATCTATCATTTCACCGTGCGCCGCTGCCCAGCGATCACACTGTGATGGCTGTGCCCGTTCCCGCCACCTTCTGCAAAGCTGGAGTGGATGTGCTGTATGAGCGTGTCATTGAGCATCCGGGCTCGGCTCATTTCAGAGCCCCAGGCCAAAAAGCATCCAAGAATAGAACCAACTAGTGAGAAATACTGAGGTTTGATTTGAGTCAAACAGAGCCCTTACTAGACGGTTTTGGAGACAGGCCTTTCTCAGCGGTGTGAATCCCACCCTGATAATCTCCACACCTCCTGCAACCTGACAACCTCTGCAGCCATCACACCTGCTCTGGTGGGAGAACCTCTGCTTTGCCTTGCTGATAATTAGCCGATGCGCCTGATAATGAATCTCTCCGCCAGGCCTGCCGACCCTGTTCTGATCTGGGGGGTCCTCATTACTGACGGCTTGGCTTCGCCGGCTTCCTTCCGCTGAGTTTAATTAGTGCACAAACTTCTCGGCTGTCTGAAGCGGCCCGTTAGCTTGCTTTAAAGTCCAGCATCAGAGCTGTCCTCTCTGGGTAATTGGGAGCAGATGCTTGGCGGGTAAAGCAATAAAAATAACCCAAAGGCATTTGGCAGCTCAGTCGCCAGGCGGACTGGCAGGCAGGCAGGGGCCACGATGCTCGTCAGAGTGACATAGATGTGCAAATCTATCATACCATCCCACCCCTCCCAGTGATCCGAAAAAAGAAGGAAAGGACATGTTTCTTTTCTGAAAAAAAGGAAAGTGTGTCTGAATCTAAAAACCAATAGGAGAGGAAATGAGACTGGGTCGGCAGTATCGGCTTTGAGGTGGGCGAGTGGGCGGGGGGGCTTTGTAATGAAAGAAGGTCCGGTGTTAGGCTAAACTGAGCAGAAATCCAATCAGCAAACAACGCCAAGCACAGAACAGATCCAAGCTTGGAGGCAGGTTGAGCGAGTAGCGTGTCAATGATTGCATTCTACGGTTATCTCCGGTCTTCGTTAACCTCAGGGCCACGCTCCTCATGGTGGAGGGCTGAGGGCTAATTGAGAGGAGGATCGGCTCTCGAACATGGCAGATGATTGGAGAGGGTTACTATATTTGGTGGAGATGTTTACTCAACTATAAATACAAGCTACTGGGAAACTTTCCACTCCCACTTCACTGATACCATTGAGAGTAGAAGCTGATCAGACATCAAAAACCACAACTTACTGTCACACACGTTTCCTCTGACAAACAGAAAATATAAATACTTGTTAGATTCTCATCACCAGTGACCCCAGCCTTCTTCATAATGTATGTATCCAGCCACCTTCTCACATTGCTTATTTTTCTCTCATTAAAAAAAAAAATCACTTCAAACTCAGAGCCAACTGAGTTTCCATAGCAACAACATCACAGAGATGCTATTTTAGTGCGGTGTGTAACTTTGAGATAAGGTGTAATCATGCCAGGCTGGACGCAACTAAATAATACCTCGGTTATAACTCCCTACTTTGTCTAAGTGCTTTCACTGGCGACCATTAGGCTCTGTTACCATGGCGATGCTTTCCCATGAGATCTCACTGAGTGGTTTGGCCAACCGCTCTGAACATGATGCTGTACCATCAAATCACCATTTCCTGAGACATTAAAAATGAATAAAAATTCTTTAACCAATTTTTAAGCTGTTTAAAAGCTAGTGGATCACAGATTTAGCCTGAGTTTAAACTGCCAGCTTTCAGAGGTTAAAAACTTAAAAAGTGAATGAAAACCGGATCCTTTCGCACACATCCAAAAGCTCTGCTGATTATGCATACCATAAGTACAAGAAAATGTGAACGAGCATGTTTCATCTCAATTAGTCTGACTTTGTTTTCTTGACTTCAAATTAGACTGACACATCTGTTCCATATTTAATTAACCATTTCCTTTATTAGCTTTAAAAGAAAAAATTTTAAATAAGGATATTGCATCAAAATCTGCTATCAACTCTCATCTGTTACACTGACACCGAGCACAAGGATAACACATATCATTATATTCTCTTATGATCGATTATTTTACTGTGGTAAATTTATAATGGTTGGCTCATCAGTGCCACATGAAACTCAATCATTCAACTTTAGACTCCCCTCATACTGCAGTGCCTCTGCATCCCGCAGGGGAAGGCTACACCACAATTTTAGAATCACTGGCCTAGATGAATGCAAAGTACATGCTGGTCAAATAACAACTTAGGCTGCTTTTGAGCTGTGCTGCTGAAAAGTTAGCGTTGTCTATTTGACTATGAAAGTAGAGTCAGTGGATGTCAGATAACGCTGGAGGCTCACTCCAGCTTGAGTGAGTTAAATGCTAATGTATTTAGCTGAAATATCACTGTAAGCCTATATAATTATGACACTAACATGACTTTCACAGAATACAAATATGTGTTCTTACTTTCCATTCACCCTTTGCAAAGACAAGTAGTGGGAATCTATGGCCCCAAGCAAAGTAGTTCTTCCAGGGTTTCTGCAGGACTCCAAAAGTTTAAGACCTCTTTAAGAACAGAATGAATACAATTCAAGACCTACTTTTGTTCTTGAGCCAGATCTTCGTGCACTTGCACTTGCATGTATTAGATAAAAGTAGCACTGGTAGAAACTTGCAGAAAATTTAACTCATTACATCTAGAAGTAGCCGCTACTTAGCTGAGACTTGGCCACATACCACATTGTGACAGTATGATCTAAAACAGTAGTTTTCAAACTTTTTACAGTGGCGTACCCCCTGAAATATACTTTTTTCCCCAAGTACCCCTAACCCTCGCTTCAGCATAGTTGATTGAAAAAAAAAAAAGGCAAAATCTGTTCCTGTGCCAAAGGTGTCTGTTTGTATTTTAAATAAAACTTTGTAAACAAACAACAACTGTAATATGTAAAAAAAAAAAAAAAAAATAAATATTTACTTAGTTACTCTAATAAACTCATTTTAATAATATAAAAAAAGATATGTTCTTCAAATGTTACCAAAGCTTAAACAAGACGATTGACAATAAAACTATCATATGAATGTATTTATTGTGTTTTATATTTCAGAATTAATTCTCATTATTTATTTTGTTTTCAGTACATGATGACTTATTTAATGTGTTTTTCCAAAAACATTTCAAGTAGCCCATGGGCTTCTTCCAAGTTCCCCTGGGGGTACACATATCCCACTTTGGAAACCTCTGATCTAAAACATTCAGACCAAGAAATGCAGTTTGGATTATTAATTACTGGTTCTATGTTTGATTAGACTGTGATCAAATATGCAACAAAAGAACTAAAGTAATTGTAAGTTTTTAAAGTTAATTTCATAGTGAAGTCCCAAGACCCAGTGCTACTTTTGTGGCAGTTCCCAAATGATTTTTTTTTCTTTATTTAAATGTACAGTATATCTATTTTTCTATATTTTCTTAAGTGATTTATCACCATGTGTTGTAATATTATCCTTTTTATTTTGAGTTTTTCAGTGTAAAATCATGTTTGCATGCATCATATTTAATTCACTGATCATGGAGATGTTCATTCAAGCTCAGAGTAAATGCAAAGGCTATTATATCAAAACAGAGCAAACTGAAGAAAAAGTTACTTTTTCAGCAAAGATATCAATAACTGAATATAAAAACAAGTTTCTCCATCTACTGCCATTTGTCAAACTCCAAGGGTTTTACTGGTGAATCAATGAGCCCGTTAACATAACCATAAAAATCTAATAACTGGGAGTAATTCGATAATTGCTGTAATCAGATATACTGTAAAAGCACTTCAGAAATGTGCGAATCAAAAAACCCTGGTTTACATGTTTCAGTCCATTAATTAATTTCTTTTGGAGAATATACATACATTATGACGTAAGATGTACACTTCCTGTCATTTTCCAAACATCCGGTCTTGTCTTGTTGACCATGACAACAACTACGGTGTCAGCGTTAGGGTTACGGTGTCCTAATGTGGGAGCTAATAAGACTACAAAATAGGTCGAATGTTGCTGCTATCCTTCATTTCATTGCTTTACTTTTTCCTTAGGTTCACATTGTCAATGTGTAACTTCTGTTTATATAGATTTTTTTATTTTATTTTTTTTTTTACACATGCGAAGATGTAAAAAAACCCCAAAGAAAACAGATGAACTTGAATCCATGCATGAAGACATCAGAGTATTGGAGAGAAATCTAGGTGTGTTAATCCGATTTCTCATAATCAGATAACTGCTGTTATCGGATAAAGCCTATCACATCATCCTGTTTACATAATCACTTGAAAAACTCCAAAAATTGGATAATGATTGGAGTATTGGTATGGATGTAAACAGGCTCAATGTTGTAGAAGATGATGCTGTTACCATGTTCACTACGAAGCCTCTGAACATCAAAATGGGTCACATTTGATGACCATAAAAATATGACCAACTGCATTTAAACCATTTTTTTACATAATAGGATTAGTGGATCAACAGTTATTAAACATTTTATATCAGTAGATGGTGGGTGTTTAGGTCTTTATGAGTTAAGACATGACAAATCATATTCAACTTTAAAGAACTAGAACTACAGTATTTTTGTGGTAACTTTCAAAGGAATTTTTCTCTATATTTATCCTTTCCAAAATTATTTATTGCCATTTATTATTTTATGCTCTACATTTTTCGGGGAGGAGCAGGTTTTTCTATATATTATTTTCAGACAACATAGATGTTCATAAAACTTCAGTGTAAATTGAGAGGTAATTATATCAGAACAGAAAACTGAAGCAAAAGTGACTTTTTTTAAACAGCATATATCAACATAAAAAATGCAAACATCATGTACGTGAATCAATGTTGCAGAAAATGAGGGTGTTTCCGAGTTCATTGCACAGCCTGTGAACATCCAAATGGGTCATAACTGATGCTGATGAACTGCTGAGATTTATTTAAATGTACTAGTGGATACTATTATATTATTACTATTCATGATTAGTGGTTCAAAAGCTATTAAACCTTTTATATCAGTAGATGCTTTTGATCGCTGGCAGCTGTTAAGGTCTTTGAAGGTTAAAACATATTAATGTACAAAATTCAGGTAACTGAATTTGAGATGTTTTAGGGCTTCTTAAGCACCAAAACCCAGTAAGAATCAAAACAAAGGTATATTTTCTTTTTTTCAATATCACATGAAACAATAAAAGTGGAAAAATGTCCAAACTCTAATAGGAGAATGACACGTCATCTTAGACTGACTGGAAAAAGTATCAGTGTAATTCAAGAAATTAATCAAATTTGGACATTTCAAAGGCCGTCTTTGATAAAAACACAAATATCACTTCTAAAAAGATATAGTGTATAATGGCACAGACGGAGAAGATATATTGCAGGACCACCTGGTGTCTCATTACCTTGGCGATAGCGGTTTGCTTGTACATTTGTGTGACGAGTCCCATGACCTCAGTGAAAGGGTTATCCACACTGACGACCCCTGACCCCACCCCCTTCATCAGTCTCTCCCACTCGGCGAAGCTGGCTGAGGCCTCCTGCAAGCAAGGAGAGCACAAAGACAGTGAGGCTGCGTCCTTTATATCTTCATCCACCCTTCTCTCTCTTGTTCTCTACTGTTTTTGAGATATAAAGGGCAAAACAATTAATGGTGCTGCTGGGTGTCCTACTTTCCCTGGAAGAGAAAGAAAGAAAGAGGGAGGAAAAAAGCAAGAGAGAAAGAGAGATGGAGAATTCCCAAGGATGCCACCCCCTCCGACTAGGCTGCTGTGTTAGGTGGGTCATGAGTGTCTCCCAATTATAGCTGCCTTGTGACAAGCTGGGGTCGAAGATGGAGAAGCAGCCGGGCCAGTACAATAAATCAAAGACGCTTCGCGTGCTCTCAAGGTGATTGGCGAGAAGTATTTAAGGCGGGATGGAGAGCGGAGAGGATCGCAGTGGGAGAGGCTGCTGGTGAAGAGCAGCATATGCTACCTCCTGCTCATAAACAAGACATGCAGGGCGGCCGTGCATTTGTTGTCGACATCTAGGTTAGCACCGTTTATCATAAAAGCAGGACTTACAAGAAACTTGGTCAATTAACAGCAGGCCTCCCAAAGCAGCTCATCATTTTTTGTGTTTTTTTTTTTTCCTTCAATGATGAAACATACACAAAGCATGCTGTTTTTAACTTATTACATAGTTTGAGTTTTTATTCATTTTCATTTAAGTGACTGCAGTGTGAATAAAACTAAGACAGAAGAGCAACTCACACTTAAAATCTTTGAGATTCTAAACCACTTTGTCATTATTTTCCCCCTATTGTTAACAACATTCAGTTATTCATCTGAATTCAGGCTATAACACCACAAAATGTGTAAATTTCCACAGGATTGAGCACATTCTTAGAGCGCTGCATATCAAACGACGCAGAACTGTGAACCATATGGCATGCTGAAGGAAGAGGTGCCCCCAGTGATTAAGTACATACATACACATCATATAGGCTGTGTGAGAGGGAGGTCGAGGGGCAGAGGGAGAAAGAAAAAGAGACGAGGGAGAAATAAAGAGAGCGAAAGAAGCCTTATTAATGCGAGCCCACACACATAACGGAGGCGTCTTCACCGATGTATTTTTTTGTGTGCTGTGTGTTCAAAACTGGAACGATTTTGGTAAAACATGAAAGCTTTGCACCATTTAGAGAAATCATTACCATTTCAAACCTTGTCAAAGTCAAGGACGGCTGAATGAATAAATAGTATCATATTGCAGCAGCACAAAGCTGTGTTTCCTTTATGTTTGTTCTCAGATGTTTCACTGAGCAGCACCTGCATCAACACCCAGCTCTAAATGATTCTTCTAATTAAAAAAATAAAAAAATAAAAAAATCCATGAATTTATTTTTGAATAAGCTGGAAAAATGAGTGGCTAAACACTCCACCCTTGATGATATTCACTAAATGGCTTGACTCGCATTGACAAAAGGCCAGGGCTGGAAACGTAAAGGGCAGGAAGGGTATAAAAAGTGTCTGGCAGAGGAAGATAAAAGCCATCATTAGGCAGTAAAATGAGATAGGAGGAGAAAGGCTCTGTGTTACGAGCTGTGAGTGGTCCTGCTCTACAGAATAAGTATATATCGTCAGTTTGCAAAACTACTGAGGGACCTCATGTTTCAAAAGACGGTTTGTTTAGCTGAAAAATATTGTCTGCCAACCCTTTTATGTTTTATATTGTTCATATTTGAGTGTTTGTTCTCTGTCCTGGGAAGCACAATAGCCACAGCTTTTTTATGACTGTTCACTTCATACCTCCCATTCACATCTCTTAAAACCACTCCATTTAGCTGCGAGGATGAAATGTCGTCCTATTCTTCTTTGTAGACAAATACCTGCATGGACCACTCGCGGATTCGTCGAAAAAAAGCAGCAAAAAACATCAATTCTAAAGCGGGCCAGCTGCAGCCGGTTATGCTTTTTGTTTTCACCAAAGACAAATGATCTCGAAGCTGAGGTTACTGCGCATCCAAGCTGCTGTTTCAGCTAATTCGAGATAAGAGAGAAACGTGAAAAGCACAACACATGACATGAACTTTTCCAACAGTCCTACATGCACGTTCGGTGGCCTAATTGGTGCCACTACGTGAAAACATTGACCATATTTAGCCCCCAATTAAAGCGCCCCTTAACATTTAGGGAGATTGTAGTAAAAATCCTGAATCATCATTTTTTTCCCAGTAACTTCCTTATTGTTGTGTCATTCCTGGGACAGCGGCTTTGTGCGTAATTAGCTGAAGAGCACTCAAAGAGCTTCTCCGGTGTTTTTCCACTCCACTCCCGTTGCTGCTGATATGATACAAACTGTAACAAAGGCCTTTAGAGGGAGGTTTTTGTGTGTGGATTGTGTTCGGTGCTGGTTATTCCCATCGGGAAGCTAACCCCTTGTAGCCTTGACACCGCTGACCTAACGCAAAGCGTAGAAGAGACACTTATAGCTGCCGCAAAGGCCGGGTCAAAGCTACATTAACATTCACGTGTACGTTCACGCGCATTTGGTTTTGTGTGGGTGGAAGAGACTGAAACCATAACTTTAGTAAGGCTAAAAGAGATGCAAACACCTACGCAAGAAACCTGACATTTACAGTACTTTGGAGCTGATATCCTACTTACAGTGGGAGGTAATACACATAGCCTTTCAGTGTATCTTGGCTTAGGATAAAAAAAAAAATCCAATCTAAAGCTGTAATATGCAGCTTTATGCATTGTTGGCTTCACAAAGGAGCAACACCCATCTTGTAATAATATTATCATTTTTAATCCACAAAAATACTATACAGTGACACGCTCAAACTGGAAACCAAGAAGGACATATTTTCTAGATAAATGACTTCAAAGGTTATTAAAAGACCTGATTTTTGTTGTTATGGTAACAGAGACCACAGGATTTCCCCTGTGTTTGTAGAGGACATGTGTGCTATGATGTTTGTTTTTTTGCCGTTTGTCTAAAAAAACGGATTTTTTCATATTATGGATCTATATTAATACACTGTTTAGAAAATACCTCAAAGAAAAAGAAATATACCACACAATTAAGTCAACCTGCAATTCCAGTTTCATGGATAATAGATAAACCTCTTCTTTGTGGAAGGTTATTTCTAGAAAAAAAAATAGACAGCTCAGATGCTTTGATCAAATGGAGGCTTTTATGCTATTTTCTGCATTTTTATACATTTATCTGAAAAATTATGGAAATAATCATGTGTTTCATATTAACTGTAATACGCTCTGTTACACCATTGAGTGGGTGTGAAACTGTATTTTCATTCATCACTTCCTGTGTGTTCATAAATGCACATAGTTGGAGACTTCTGAAACCAATTTTAGCAAACAGCATGACTCTGGTATTAATGAAGATGCAGTATGTGACTATGTATTTACTCCATTTATGCTTTAGTATTTGCATTTATGCTGGGTGTGAATATAAATTGGAAGATTACACTACTTGTGCAAATGTGAAGAAAAATGAACCCTTTCCATGTACCTTTGCAGCCTCTTTAGGCAGGTCAAAGGGGATACGCTGGCGGATTTTAGGAGGCAGCTGGCTAAGAACGTCAGCCTTGAGACGACGGATCATGATCTGGTTCAGTCGCTGGTGTAGCTCTTTTAAGTTAGACGCTCCTCGACAGTCCCACTGCCTGCGAGTCCCAAAGTACCTGTGAACAAACACAAGGTTTGTGAACAAGAGTTGAAGCTGTAGGTGCTGATGCATTTGTTTTTAAAATCGCTACCTGACGAGACAAAGTTACTAAGCAAACATACTTATTTACAGCAATGCCCTGAAGGAGTAGTTAAACACATTTAAACATTCCCACTTGGGAGCTGCCCAGCAGTACAACAGTCTTCCATCGTTTACCGCTGAGCAGCTCTGCTGGAGCAGTCGGGGGATCAGGTTTTTGCTTAAGGGCACTTTGCAGAGCAGGAAACTATTGTGTCTAATGGCCACAACAGCAGGTTCATCCCCAAAACTCTCCGGCAACTTTTCACAATTTATCAGCCAAATGGATTTTTAGAATAGAACTGGCCCTCCACACAAAGCCTGGTTTTCTGCCATGTTGGCTGCAAATATGGACAAACGTAACAAGCCACTGCCAAAATCTGCCGTTTCACACTCTGGTGGTTAAACTGTAGTTGCTAAAGGAAGCAAAAGCAGATCTTTCACTGCTAAAATGAGCTTTATTTGGGACTTGAAGCAGCAACTTTTAAACTACATGTCTATGGGGCAGGCTTCAGAGACAGATCTAATCTAAAAGGATGCAGAGGTTACAGCATGATGGCACTTTTCAGTGTGCATAGCTACATAGTGTGCATACAGTGCTATTCCCCTGCCACTCTAAGTGTCATTATACTCAAAGTGTATCCTTAATGGCGTCCAGCCCATCCCCGACCAAGCCATGGACTTTGATGGACATCCAAAACAATGTATTTGATGTGTTTGTTCACACATGTAACTGATCATCACTGGCAACTGGCAGCCAATTGGCATTTAACGCTTGGCTTCAGCTTCAGTCTGGCTCGGAAATCAAAACCCTCAACTCAGCAGCACCAGTACTCCAGAGTCAGGTAGAGCCCATTGTATCCCAGCAGACACTTAAAAAGAGTGAAAATTAAATAGTAGGTGAGATCTATTAAAACCAGCTAATTTCAGTAAAAGACTATGAGTGGTAATGAGTGATTCATAAGTTGTATGTGTATATTCACTTTTTTTATGGAGTACATGTCAGCTCTGCATATGGGTGCACTCAAGACTTAACCTGTAATGGGCGTTGCAGTACTTCTTAGCGTAGTCGGTCCATGTTCCAAACCTCTTGGGATAGAGCGCATCAATCTGCATGAAAAGCTGTGGAAAACACAGACAGGAAATGAAGCTAACCCGCACAGGAGGCAGAAGACACGAGTGGGATAATATCTCCCGGTCTTATTTTAGAATGCATCACTCTATAAATGCAATATCTTTTCGATTTTGTCACGCATCTGCAGCCACTCGGTTACAGTTAATTCATATAGAAATGCAGTCTGATTACGTGAGGCAGCGTATTAACAAACCTGATGCAAAAGTTTTCATTCCGTGTGCTTTTTAAATTCCAACATTATGCAAAGAGCAGAGGCAAAATGTGCAGAGTAGTGAAACTCTGAACGCTGTGTGACATAGCAGTGGTTAATTTTACTTCACATCAGCCACATCACCTTCACCTTCGATGACACATTCACAGTAGGTAGTGCTAGTTGAAAAAGTTATTTCTGTACCACACTGTATCCTGTGTAAATTTATCCACTCGCCTACATGAAACTGACAAAGCAAGGCGTGCATCATTTTCAAACTGTTTCCTTCTTCTCACCTTTTAGGTTGTGAAAGCTGCGTGCTATAACTCAAAGCAGCACACTCTTTTTTTGGCATTAAACACAGACCTTACCTGTGCTGAAGATTAGTCTACTGTCAGCTGCATCTTGTGTGCAATTTATTCAAGGTCCTGTTGTCCTTCGCCTAGTTTGCAAGTGTTGTGTTGTGCAACTGTGTGGTTATTCGTGTCAGCGTCAATTAACGAGGTCAAAGTACTGAGTAGTCAGACTAGACAAAGAAAACTAAGCTAATATGAAAACTAAATTACATTCAAAGTCCCCACAGTCCTGTAATGTTGTGTTATTTGGTTTCTCTCAGCAGAATTACACAAAAACTTCAATACAGATTTTCATGAGACTTTGGAGAGAGTAGGACATGGGCCAAGGTGGAAAGAATAAAAAAAGGTGGAACCTATTTGAACAATTATTTAGTGAACTGATATTACACGCAGTAGTTTGTTATAGTGCTTTGACCTTTGATTACAGGACACTGTGGTATTCTTTGAACCACACAATGATGTTGTAATATCGGTATAAATGCAGGGTTCATACACATTTTTCAAGATCAAGTTCAATTACTTTTCAATCACTTTTAAGGATTATTTTCAAAATTTTTCCAGCACAGCACCTTATCACTCAGGTGCAGTTCACAGGAATACATATACTCATGATTATTTTTATCACAATGATGTACATTGTATTATGTTATAAACATCTAAATTATGCTTTATAATTGCAAAAAGTTTAGAAATTAAAGGAGAACACAAAGTTTTATCCACAAAAAAAAAAAAAAAAAGGGAAGGCACTTGGCCAAAGATTTAGATAAAATGTACCTGGAGTCAATCTGAGAGCATCTTCTTGTTTTCTTTTTTGACATAAAGTTTTATTTTTCAAAATGTATCACGTCTCTATAAGTAGCTTTAGCTATAATTGCAAGAACGTAAACTAAAAATTAAAGTACTTTTCAGACCTTGACAACACAACATTAAAATTCAAGCATTTTTAAGGATTTCAAGCATCCATCCAACAAACTCAGTAAATGGCACATTTATATCCATCCATAGTTACATAATTTTTTTACGAATCCATGCATGAAAGTGACACTTCATGCTCTTTCACAGTTTGATCCTAATGAATCCTGTTTTGCCATCTTGGGATATGTTTGTGTTTTCAGTGAAAACAACATTCACTGATGTTCAGACCTCATCATTCCGAATATTCAGGTTCAGCTGGACTCATTTTATGGACACGTAACGTTACTAAACCTAGACCTGACCAACTGAAACAACTTCGGATCGTAACACTGCCCTAACAAACTTGTACTGTAGGCACTAGGCATCACTATATCCACCTCTTTTCTCACCTTGATTGCATCTCTCTGGAACAGGGTCATTCTAGATTCAACACATCACATGACCTTTTGCCATTGAAACACAGTCCAATCTTTATACTTTCTATAACAAACTGATGGTTGTTTAAGAATTGAGCTACTCACTGTAAAAGTTGGGGTTAAAGAACTTGTTGCTGCTCAAAGATATTTCTCCCCGCAGTGACTACTTGATCTGAACAAACTGCTGAGTTAAGTACAGGCAGCGACTTGTATCTGTAATTCACTTCATCCTCGTCAGAATGGCCAGTTTGGATGTCTACAAATGTACTGAGGATATCTGCTGACAGGTAGACAAGATTTACTGGCTATTTGGACACCTGATATTAAAATTTTGTCATGTAACATCTTGGTTGTAGTTATGAAATGTGGACAATGGTTAAATACAAGTCCACCAAAAATAGAGGATTGGCACAAAATCATCTTGCTAATATTCAAAATGAAAAAACTGACGTATCCTATCAGAATCCAGAGGGATAATTGACATTGTATTTGGAACAAATGGATCAAGGTCGCCCAGAATTTGTATCACTCCTCTAAAAATGTCCCCATTTATACAATTTTCTTGCATTTATATGATGTTTTATGTTATTATAATGTTTAAAGAACCCAGAGGTAACTGTAACATTGTTTTTTTAATTTCTTAATATATAAATAGCCCATATATTTTTTTAAGGAAGAAATACTGAAACTATAAGCATCCAGTTTATATGTTCGTTTTCTACTTTTGTATGTATAAAATATAAAACAAAAAAAGGGTTCCGATTAGGGCTGGGCAATTTAGCCTAAAAAAAAATCTCTGATTTTTTAATGAAAAACTTGATTTTTGATTTGATTTTTAATTCCCTACATAAAAGAACATAAGTAACTGGGATAGGCTCCAGAGACCTCATGACCCTAGTGAGGATAAAGCAGGTTCAGAAAATTAATGAATGAAAAGTGCAGACTGCAAAAATATAGAAAAAAACATTAACTTCATTGTTTTCAGTGTATTGAGACAGACCTTCAAAAAAAAGCTAAGGCAGTCATTGCTTTCAACACAGTGACACTGTGCATCTTCACAATAACTAAGAATAACACAAGTTTAATAATTAAAAGGGACCAGTGGTGAATTTTCATTGCTATCCGTTTCAAAAGATCACCTATAAAACTAGCAGTTTGGTCCTGTAACTTTGCTAAAGCAATGAGCATTCACTACTGGCACCCTTTAAACATTTCAGTCATTAAAATTTGTCCAACTGTGGTCAGGGGCGGCCTGTGGCACAGGCGGACAAGGTGCCACCCTTTGGAGAGAGCATCACAGGGAGGGGGAGGAGGAAGAGAAAAATTTTAAATAAATCTAAACTTCCTTAACTCTTTCACAATAGCATAAAGTACATCCTTGATCTGACAATAATCATATTATATGCTTATTTCAGCCTGAATGTATTACATCAGTAATGGCAAAATGATTACACTTAGATTATCAATTTGTACAGCCAACCTGTAATAATTTGGCACCCTGGGCATAACACAGAGGTAGCGCCCCTCTCCTCAGGAATGCTACTTGTACTATGGTCTGGTCACAACAGAAAGTCATTAAATTTATAACTAATCTGACTCATGGTTTAGAAGACATGTAGTAACTACCCTATTTTAACTTCGTTTTGTACTGTAAAGCACTTTGTGACCTCTGTCTGTGAAAGATTCACTATAAATAAACCTTACTTATTACTTACATACCCCCAATGTATGCTGGGAAACCCCCCTTAGCTGCTCCTCTAAGTAGCAGAGCTAGGTTTCACAAAGGTTTCCAAATTATTTTTCTCTATAATTTTAATCACCATTTTAGTAATATTATATTTTTTAGTAATATTACCCCCTGTATTTTGCATTTTTTCAGTGAAAATTAAGTATTTTCCTGTATTTAATTCACTGATCATATAGATATTGATAAAAGTTTAGATTAAAGTTGAGGATTATTATATCTGAAACTGAGGAACATGAAAAAAAAAACTGACTGCATGTTTTGTTGAGTAGTATTGTACAGCTGAGGAAGTACGTCAGAAAAATACTTGTGGGTGAGTAATATATATCTAGCATCCAAAACTTCCAGTAAGTTCTTAAACCCTTTCTTTTCAACAGAATAGATGAGCAGCATATCCATGGCAGGACACTAGAGGTGCATTGGTACAGAAAAATTTTGTTTCGGCTCATTTTTGGTACAATAAAGGACACCAATGGGGGGGGGGGCTCCTTAACTACCTGTGGGTCATTTCTACAAAACATTGTTCAGTCATTTGTGTATTAGTATTGTGTTTTACCAACGAGTTAAAAAATAAAACTCTTTTTGCTTTAATGGAACCCGTGGACTCTTGTGCCACAAAGCTGCAACAAACAGAAAATGAAAGTTGAAATGCTTTGAACGTCCGACCAGTTTCAGTGTGATTCAGATAAACCACCACTGCAAAACCCTGCAGTGCTGCCCTGTTTGCGTTCATCACGTTAGTTACATGTATTTGTTCAGTACACATCCGAACCGAAGGCCCAATACCGAATTGGTTCGGTAAAAACGAGTGCACCATTACTCCCCTACAGGACACAGTTTGACAAACTTTGTAAGACAGTTGTTTGTGTTTTAGCCGCAGTGCTAGCAGGGTTTTATCGAAGAAGCCGACACTTTCTTTTGCAGAGAGGATTTGTCTGTTCTGTATCTGACGCCACGAATCCTGACCAATAGACATTTTAAAGACTTACATACACTTTGATTAGGTTACTTTCTTGGCCCATGTAATAAAAAGAGCAAACCTTTCCTAAGTAACTGCTGGAATGATAAAATCCAAAATCCATTACATTACTTGATTTCAGTTTACACATCAATCACAAGCTGCTGCTGTTGTCTGAAAATGACACAGGGTAGCATTTTCAAGAGTCTTTTTGTGCACTAAGTACAGGCTGAATATATCACTTGTTGCAACAAATCTACCGAATACGCAAGAATCTGCATGTGTGCGTGCATACGCAAATGTCAATGCGCCTGTGTGCACACATCACATCTCTGTCAATTTTCAGTATTTGCAGCAATTTCTGAAGTAATGACAGGTAGCCATCAGCAAGGCAATCTGAATAAGCAGCCACAGTCAGAGCAATGTTCTAAATTCAGCACTTGTTCAACAGGAGCTTTGCATTTTCCCCCTTCACACTGTTGATATAATAGGTGGGTGGAATGAGGGCACATCATGAACGGTGCAGCATGCCCTGAGCTGTGTGCTAACGCGATGTCAGAGCCACAGTGAGTAATGATGGCAGTGAGGAGACTGGCACAGAGGCAGGGACAGGGCTTATCAGGTTTATGCTGGGGATGATAAAATGTTATATTCAGTTTCAGATTCTAGTGGCAGAGAGGGAGAGGGAGATGATATCTAAAAACTAACCTCACCACTGCAGTCAGGCAATGGCAAAGACACCATGGCATGTATTATACACACACACACACACACACACACACACACACACACACACACACACACACACACACACACACACACACACA
>JAPTGZ010000013.1:14923277-14948922 GCA_029814645.1 Fowleria isostigma
TTTTTTGCATTCAAACATTTTTTCTTTGATTTAAAAGGTTTTTTATTGAAGTTTTTTGATTGAAAATAATTTTTGGGGGGATAAAAGCAACTTTTTTGTTTGAATAATAAAGACACAAATCTACCTTCATCTTTATTATTTCATCCAAAAAAAAAAAGATTTCAGGGCTTTTTTCACTTTGAAGAAAAGTGTTTGAATGCAAGAAATAAAGTCAAAACCCCCAAAACTCATTTGAACACGTTTTTTCTTTGGAAATATTTGTTGTTTTTTTATCAAAGTTTTTTTCATTAAAAATACACAAAACATTTAATAACAGACAGAATATTGGTAAAATTGTACTTACTTCTCTAAAGATATTTCAAGTTGCTCAAATTTGTTCAGGTTAGTCATGTTTTGTTAACTCTTTCCCCCTTGGACACTTACTAGGACTAACCCATATTTATTTATTTATTTATTTATTTATTACTCGTTCTACCCATGGAACATTTAGTTTTTCCGGTGTGTTGTTTCTTTTTCCAGTGGATACAATCGTCACTACTTCGGCAAACTTTGGGGGAAAAAACAGTAAAAATGTATTAGTTATAATTTTTTAAAAATGTTTTTAAAAATAAATAACTAAAACAAAAAATAAAACAAAATAACAAAATTATATAAAAAAAAATACAGAAACATTTAAAAATAAAGAAAAATTATTAATTTAATTTTGATTTTTTTTAAGTTTTTTGAAAAAAAAAATAAAAAAGAGAAAAATAAAAAAAATTAATGTATAAAAAATAAAGAAAATGTATTATTTAATCCTATTGGTTGTCCTAGTATGGGATGTGGTCACCTCCACCTATCACAGCCTCCGTTACATTTAAACAAACAGAACCTGTTCTAATGGGGGAGTTGTCAAATGTCATCTTTATGGGGGGAAAGAGTCAAAGCATAGTTCATACATGTAAATATTTTCATGTAATTTTAATTTTTCGCAAAAAAAAGGAAAAATTGGGGTTGTCATTATTTATAGGTGATACAGGTTTTCTACAGGTTTCTATATGAAGGTAGATTTGTGTCTTTATTATTCAATCAAAACAAAAGACTTCAAAACTTTTTTCATCTTAAAGAGAAAACTAACATATATAAGCTTCATTATTACTTTTCACAGATTCATCCAGTGGCGTCACTGGACCTTTTGGCGGTCTGGTTTCGGTCCACCATCCGTATATTTGACACCTATGTTTTCAAGTGCAGCGTCATGAACTAAATCACGACGTCCTGTGTGTGTTCTACGTCCACGTTCGTCACAGTGAAAACACTCCCAGGTAAACCATGACCTGTCGAGCCTTTAACAGACAGCTTCAGTCCAAAATGACAAAGCTCCTCAGATGTGACCGCGGGCCGCCGAGAACCCCAGCCAAGTCCCAGAGATCTTAGAGGGTATAAAAAGGTGTCAGAGTCTCCTCTATGGAGCGCTGTGACAAAGTGAGAGTGTGACAACATGATGAATGAGATGATGCACACCGCCGCTGCATGTGAGCCAAGCCCAAAGATGTCCAGGTTATGAATGGACTAGTCAATGAGCTAGAACACAAATGGCCTTTGGTCATAATTTCTTAGTGCTAGGGAGACGCCATGTGAGATGTCCCGCTGTCACACCGCTCAGTGGAGAGAATACATCACTCTATCGGCCTAGAGTCTCTCCCAACCCAAATGATTTTCTCTATTCTTGCTCTTTTCCCCCCTCTCTCTGCTGTTTCTCTCCGTGATTAGCATAGCTGACCTATCACACACTGGTGCCGAGTCATTATTAGGTGTTAGCATTTTCAATTACATGGCCCCTCCCCTCGACGCCACTCCGAATCCTCACCGAGGCAGACGCTGCACAGCAGGACAAAAGCAACAAAATGCTAATTTTCTGCTCATAAGCAGCTAACTACATCTGAGCTCAACTTGAAAAACAAAACAACAAGCTAATTAACAGTTTGGTGGAGGCAGAGGGAAAAAATAAACAGCCTTTCTTTATGTCCCATGGGTCATTTGGAGCTTTATTTCTGCTATATGGTTGTTTTAAAAGCACTTATTAGCAATACAGACCGAACAGTTTTCAAGATACATGTCGTACTGCATATGTCAAACATTCATGCCAAAGAAAATATACTACCGATACACTTTGAACAGGACAGTTACATGTATTGAAAATAAAAAGTACAAAATAGGCTTTTTTTTTTTTTTTTCCAGAACAACCAGAACAAGACAACACTACCATAAAGCGTATTAGTGCTTCTAGCTTAAAGTGTTATCAAGATCAATGAAAAGAATTCAAACGGTACTCAAAAGAAGGTTGTTTCAGTCTGTAGAAGAAGAAAAAAAAAACAAAAAAAAAAAATGCTTGTATGCGGTTGCAAATTCCCACGTAGCGGAGCCAGGCTGGCCACTCTGCAGAGTCTCCACTGCCTTAGAAAAGAGGTAAGGCAAGTTCTGTCTTAAAAAAATCATTAGCTTTCCTCCCAAATAAACACAGGTGAAAAGACACTTGACACCTTAACAAACAGTATGTCTTTTTTTCCCCCGTTTCACAAATGAACAAATTAGACCTACACTGTTTTAGAGAAAGAAGCTCCTACTGATGATTGCTAGAAAGCTATTGCAAAACAACAAAGAAGCAAACAGAAGTACATTATTATTACAAACATCTTAAAAATAATATGAAAGCAGAATGTGAGATTTTGAGGCTACATATTAGGAAGGCAGTGATACCTATAAATCCTTTTTTTTTTTTTTGGGCGATACAAAATAATTTATTCTATATTTTCATCTTTGTGTTCTAATAGATTGTACTCTCTAGCTTGATTTTGAAAACAGAAATACACTTAAATTAAAAAAAAAAAAAAAAAAAAAAAAATTTATACAAGGTAAAGAGCACCTTATCCCCCGTAAGAGTTATTTAACAAAAAGATTTTTGGAAGCAAATGGCACAGAGTCATCAATGGTAAATTAGCAACGCTCATTGAATTGTACAATTTTTGCAAGACAATACCACCAAGTTCGGAAACAGTAACATTAAGCTTCGACAAAAATCAGTCTTGTTACACAGAAGTTTGCATCGTGTGGTTGGGTGTGTGTGCAGGAGACGCGTACAACGGAGGCTGTGGACTGGACAGAAGCTGAACGGGTTCGTGTTCCGTCTTGAATCCTCGACGGCGGCGGCGGCAGCTCTGAGGGGCGTCGCAAACACCGTCGTCGATGTTCCAGCTCGGTAAACAGAATATGGCTGACTTGGCTTTTTTTTTTTTTTTTTTCTTTTTGGATTCCATCTCAGGACGTTGTGCTAGTGCAAAATGGAACTGCAAGGACAGTCAGCTCACAGCGTGTCGCAGCCGAGCCAAATACAGGCGTGAAGCAACAAACGAAACAGTCTTTAAGTGGTGCAACAGCAATATGTCACAAAAGTCGCCATACTGTCAGGAAAGAGTTGAACTTAGTGTTTACATCAGGTGCATCTGATATCGATCAATACAATTGCATGAGGATTTACAAATACCGTATGACGTGTGTGCGGCGGCGGGCGTCGTCGGGCCCGCACCAGGAACATGACAAGTTTACACTAAAAAAAAAAAAAAAAAAAAAAGGTAACAGACTGACCACATCATGTCTACGATTCTGAATTTGCTCTGCTTCAGAGAGCGGCTCCATGGCTGAGGTTATCTCTCTTATGCCTACCCATGTCTAAAGGAGCCATCACACACTCAGGAAAATGTTCTACATATCAGTTAAAATCCACACAAGTGGAACCAAATATGAGGATGAGAGGAGGAGGGGGGTGGTGCAGAAGAGATGCAGAGTGAGTGACACCACGGAGAAACGGTCCGTGAAGCGAGCATCGTTCATGCTTGTCGCGATGACGGAAAGCAGCAAAAAAACCCCGATCGAAGTCAATTTCTAGATTTTCTTTGTTTTTTTTTTGTAACAGGATTCCATCACAGCCGTTAAGAGAGCATTTGCAGTGAAGAGTAAGACATTTGAAGACGCCCTTGGCTGCCTGACTCGTGTGCTGTGAGGATGGTCGAGCAGCAGCAGCTGGTGTAGTTGTGGCAAATTGGATGTGGTCTGTTTGGGCTTACGCAGGAGGAGAGTCTCAGGAGCTCTAGTAGAGGAGGATGCGGCGCTCGATGGCCTTGCGGCAGATGGGGCACTCGCTCATTCGGTCCCCGCACAGCTGGCAGGTGCCGTGGCCGCACATAAAGATCATGTTCTTCAGCCGGTCCAGACACACCGGGCACATGGTCTGGAGACGCATAAACAGAGGCGGGCCCGGGTCATGTTAGGGTTTGATCAAGTCATTTTAGCTTTTTAATGAACACATGGAGAACCACTAAGAACCGAGAGGTAAAATACAGATGTTTGGTTGATGAGTCACATGTCAAACATACATTAAGATATGCTAATGCAAAACCAAGATGATGTTTACTGTTGATCCAAAGGGAGCATCAGACTGAAGCTGGATTTATGGATGCGTGGATGTCATGTGTTCCAGATTGTAACTTCGTGGAGAAACAGGCAATGCAGAGACAACGCCTCCTGGTTGGCCAATTTATGATCATGTGATGCCAGGATTATACAGCAGCAAATGTTGTGGGGTTTGTGCATATATAGTTCATTTGTTTTTGTTCATTACTTATTAGACTTTTGTTCTTGTCTGTTACTTTTTGCTCCTGATAAACCTGAGTGTTTATGCACATTAATAAACACACATACTTAACTAAAATATACCTTTATTTGATTAGTGTAATCAATAATTAGTAGATGTTGGTATTCCACGTTGGTTAACCAATTTCCTTCAGTGGTCCACGGCCCATCTCTTACGTTGCCTCCTTCTGTGTTGCTTAAACTCTAACATGTTGAAAGAACGGTTATGTTTGTTGATTTGTATGAGTTTGTGAAGACACTGCTCCATGTTAGACGCCATTGTTATAAACCAGGAACTTCCAGAAGATATCGAAACCATGGAAACAAATCTGCAGAGTGGAGTTTCAGCTTTAAAACCAGCCGATACCAGCACTACTGCCACCATCCACCTTGGAGGGAAACTACAACACTTTCTCAAAGCGATGCTGCAAATAGTGTGGTCGAGTGCAAGAGCAGGCTGTAGCGGTGTCGGATACACCGTACTTATGGGACGCAGAGTTACATGTAGGGATGGGTACCAAATTAAGTACTTTTATTGGTACCGACCGAATTCCATTTGTACTACTGAGTATCAATTCACATAAAGTAAAACGGTACACATTTGAACGCATCCTCACGCTGCATGTGCGGAGAGAGATTGAAGGAGTGTCTTGAGCTTTGCATGGGCGTGTCCGTCAAACCTCATGACTAGTACACACACACACACACACACACACACACACACACACACACACACACACACTTACACACACTTTCTCAAAGATACACCTTCTCACAGTTTCTCGCAAGTACAAACTTCACATCATTTTGGAATTAATTAGCTGCCTGCATTCCATCAGTTAATTATCATGATGGGTCGAGGCAATAATTAAGTTTTTCTCACAGCAGTGTGTCAGTTAGACGACAGTGGGATCTGAAGCTCATCTCACAAAGACACCTCAACATAGTCAAACACGCAAGACTAAAAACAAAAGCAATGATGTCAGCTCTGAGGAACAGTTAAGTTAGTTTTGCTGAAACCTGCTCTTCCAGGGTTTTCCCTGGTGTAGTGTTCTGGTCAGGTTGGGGGAGTCATGTTTGTGGTTGTGGGATTTGGATGATTTTCTTACAAAAAAGATTTGATGTTATTTGATTAAAAACTGCACTTGTTTTCACATAATTTTGAACTATTACAAGGTCTTCCCAACATTTGCACAGATGTTTGGGTTTTTAGTGGTGAAAGGATCAATTGATTTTTTTTTCATACTATTCAAGGACATGTGATATGTGGAACGATATACAGTTTCAGTATTAATTAAATTCTTGTAAATGTTTTAAAAGAACTTCAGTTCAAAACCTCACTGAAATACTTCTAAGATAGAAAGAATAGTTTCAAAACAATTTTGAATTGGAGAGCTAGAAAATAAATGTTAAATACTCTGACAAATGTTGACTGTATAACACAACAGTGTAAACCTGTCCTACATGTGTCTCATCTGTACTGTCATTCTCTCTTGTACAGTGCTCAGCATACATGAGGACACCTGCTTTGAAAGGTAAGATTTCAGCCAATATCTCACTGAACATGAACACAGTTTCAAAAAATTTGGACAAAACAGAGTTTTATAGAACATTTCCTTAACTGAGATCATATGTTGTTTAGTGTCCTATAGAAAATGTTAATTCTCAAAGAAAACTAAAGGTTTTGTGACAAATCAGTTGTGGTGTACTCATTTATGCTGAGCACTGTATGGCTGTTGTTATTTATTTTATACACACAAATATACTTATACATATATATAATATATATATACACATACACACATATATAATTTAATTTATGTTCATTATTTATTTCAGTGTAATTTTACCAGTTAGGTGCTGTGATGATTACAGACAAATGCAAAGTAAAGCATTTGTAAATTAATTTCTGTTGCCAGTTATCATATTAGAAGTATACCAATAGTTTTGGGAGTCCTCTTGCAAAAAAATTGTATGTTTTCAATTTAAGAAAAATACACGATGTCACAAGATTTTGGAAAATATTTTTACCTTAGCTTTGTACAACATTTTCAGAAAGAAAACATCAAAAACTTTAAAATAAAATTTGATGAAGAGGTCAGACGGCAATGAACCACAGCCTTTAGATCTGGGAAATTTATTCAGTTAGTTTGTAATTTATATTATCATCATTTGTCTCAGGCTGTGCTCAAATTACCTTGATACTGTAACTAAGACTTAAAATGGTAGGTAAAACCTTGACTTTGTCTTCCTCTATCATCAACTAACACCATTTTAGCTACCCTACAGTTTAATTTTTAATAGTATTTTAAGACAGTAATAGCATCTTTGGGCAGAAATATGACTCATTCATGACTCTGCCACATTTAGAAATGGTTTACTTTGCTGCCATGGCTTTAAGTACAACTGAAAACGGTTTCATTAACGCAATAAAAAAAACACATATATATAAGAACACAACTGACCTGATGTTATAAAGGTATTCCTTCAGTTGTCTCTTCTACATCATACATTCAGCCAGTCAAACTGGATATGTGGTGTGTGGCTCAGGGCTGACTGACATGTCCTGGTGCTTTCTACACTAGATGTGATATTGGCATTGTTTGATTGACAAGGTGTTGCAGCTGTGAATGTGATCCATATGGATGAGCGTTACTTGTGTGGTTGCCATCACTGTGCTTTTTTACACTTAGTATTGTCAATTCTATAGTAGCATAGGCTCTGCCATTATGTAATTTTTCCCTCCATAATAATCTACTCCAACCTCTCTAATTGAGCCTCCATCTCAATGGCTAAATTCCTAAATGTCAAAGATTGTGTAGAAATGTGTTTTCCTCTGAGCCTTTATGTCATGTTTGACTTCAGCGCTCCTCATTTTCTGCTTACGTGGCAGTTTTTTAACCCATACACACAAATTGGTAAGACAAAGGCATTTGTTTTTGTTTGACAAGCTCCTGCCAAAAACTACACAGCTTTGAATATATGTGACCTATTTTTCAAGATGGGAAATAGGAATATTCTGTGTGGTATGCAAATTTATGAAGGCAGTAGTTATAAAATAGGCTTAGGCTTGTGTTGAAGATAAACTTAAATATATAATTAGCTCCATAATTAAGAAATAGTGTAAAGGAACTGACAACTATTAAGCCATTATTGTGGCATGTTTTAATGATGTACATCCACCACTAAAAAAAACAACAACCCATAAAATAAACCGTCAGACAATAAGACTGCGGAGGCCAAAGAGGATCACTGGAGGAAAAGAAGAGATGCCATGAATGCCTGAGTACAATGCTTTATCACTGCCCTATCATTAGCGTACAGTGGACAGGCAGCACTTGTTATTGATACTGTATTGTGTCCTTAGATTGAGACTATGAAAAGATTTTCTATTCACAAAGTCCACCATATCTACCAGGTCTGCATTGAAGGAATATGGCTACAATCTACTGCCTCAATATAACATATATAAAATGATATCATAAATCATTATGGAGAGGGAAATGGCTCTGCCGCTCTCCAAACACCGTTGTCCTGTGAACAGCCCGTCTTATTGTCTCTAAATTCAATAGTCTCCCCCCCCTTCGTGTGCTTCTTTTTATTACTTGTCTCATTTATTGCTGCACAGTGTCTGTTCATATCGGGTTTTGTAAATGAAGTTTTTGCAACAAAGGTTATTGAAATAAGTCCACGGGATCCTTGAGGATAAGTGATGCCGGTGAGAGTTAATTGGCTTTTTGGATCTGCTCTGGAGTATGTTAGCTCCGCAGGCTAAGTTACCATGGCGATTTACCTGTCCTGTAAAGTGAAACACCTTTGTGAGATGGAGACGCCACAGCTGAAACCAGTGTTAACTCCCTGTCCTGCTAATTTTACCATGATTATAAGCGCTGAATCCCTTCTGAGGAATATGAATCTCCATAATCTGTTAAACTACTTCTTTGTTCTTTCCTCTTAAGCCCTTTGTTTATTCTTAATTAAAAATACAGTGCCTGTTATGAAGGAGATTTGAATGCAACTGGAAGACAGCTGCTTTGGTATAACAGAGAGGAATAAAATAAATCAATATCCGTATATTCAAATGAAAGAAATGTTTATTATACTACCTCTTCGGGGCGGCCCAGGGCGGGGGTACCGGTGAGGAGGATGGCCCTCTTGGCACTCTGAATTAATGGAACCAGGATCTTAGTTCGCGTTGCGTTCCGGGACTTTAGGTAATGTGACTCGTCCACTATGACCACGTTGAACCGCTGTCTGCTCAGAGCCTCGACCAGCAGGCGAGCATCGGTGGTGAGCAAACCGTAGCCCAGCACGGTCACCTTACTTCGGCTGATGCCCCTGGAGGAGCAAGGACACACATCAATTACTACCACTCACACGTACAACTAAAAATAGAACTTACAGTCACCGGTAGAGAAAAGAAAAATAGTTCTAAAGGAAAAAAAACAACTTAACAATTAACCCAAATGACCTACTCAAATAACTTCTATTGTCCTTCATAATATCATTGAGGTTATCACAGTTTAGTTGAGGTCAAATCCTCTATTTTTCTCAGAAAGGTTCCTACCTGAGTGAAACGACCTGGAAGTATCAAAGTGGCAGCCATGATAAGAGGCGGTCGAACTCTCTAAATGCTACAGAAAGGAGCTTTAATGCTTCTTCTTTTATCTCCCTTAGCAGAGGATACACGAGGCCATGGCTGCAACTAACAGTTATTTTCATTATCGACAAATCTGTCAATTATTTCCTCAAATAACAGATAGATTGTTTGATCAATAAATCGTTAAAAAAGGGTGAAAAATGCTTGTTCTTAAATGTCTTGTTTAGTCTACAGGCCAATAATATTAAGTGTACTGTAAAAGGAGAGGCAGGGAAAATGTAAACTATTAAACTCTGCTGAAGCCGGAATCATTATTGAAATATTATGTACTTCACAATCATTTATCTATTGAGTCCAGTAACACAATATAATACAATGCAAGAGACTGAGTGGTAAAGCAATGAAGAGACAGGATTAAAATATTAAAAGAGTGGGTTTTTATTTGCCCCTAATATATTGCAAAACAAATGAAATGGCAAAAATATAATAACCTGGCCTATAAAAGAGGTTAGCACAATATAAATGTACTTCAAATAACAACTAAACAAGAAGATGTTAACTGTAAAATAAAGCTATAATAATTACCTTACAGTTTTAATGTCAACTCACTCCATATAAAAAGTGTAAAGTTGAAATAAATACATACCAGCTTAAATAAACTAACTGTGCATGTGGTAAACTAAGTGATTGCAAATGTAATTATCAATGAAATAACCCTCTTGGTGAACAAACTAATGAGGTGGGAGAGTGTGCATTGTGCTAGAATGATGATCTGTACGGTAGATCTATAGGCCTGACTCGTGTCGATAAATAGGAGTGGACAGGAGGTAAGTGTGAGCAACCGCTGTCGATGTCACAAGCATTTTCTTACACTTTTCTGAGTAACAGCCTATTTTCCATTTCAATTCCAACCTTGGTGATGAAGTCATTTTTTTGAACCAGGTTGTCCATGCATGAAACAATACGGTCAGAAATGAGGATCTAAAATGCGCTTTTAGTAGTCCATCTTCTCAACACCGTAGTTTCATCCGAGCTGAAATATGCAAATAAGCTCCTACATTGCATAATTACTTAGCAAAATCGGATTGTCTCTGCACTACAGTTGTCTTTTTCCTAAGCCTTTATGAATTCTCCTTCACATCTTTCCTTGACCTCATTATGTTTTCCTCAGGGTCAAGGAAAAGTAGGAAAAGAAAGGAGGTAATTTTTTTGACTATTCAACCGCAACTGACTTTTTTTTTTTTTTTTTTTTTACTGTGTCATTGCATTGTGGAAAACCAGGATATAATGGGAAAAAAAACAGGATATCATAGAATTTATTGGTTTGAAACGTATGGTTAAATTTGACAAATGCAGTGACAAGTTCTTTTTTTTTTTAAATCTGTGGCATGTGTTGCGTGTCAACAATTAAATTGACACTTCACATCTGTTCGCATGTGTAAGTGTTTACTGTACTGGAAACCGAGACCTTAAGGTAAAAATGATGTGTGGCAGAGACACACAGATCCACAATCTGAGGCTGTAGGATCCTCATACAACTCCTCTTCAGCAGTTAAGGAATCCATTCTGAAAGAGCATTGCAATATCTATATTTTCCAGGTTACACACAGTCTTAACACAAACACACAGCTACACAGGCGCATTCACAGATAAACAAACAAACACCGAATGTGGAACCATAAAGGCGACGTTCAGCTGCATGAGGCTCAATAAGGGCCGCCAAGAAATCAAAAACACTTCCAGCATCTGTCAGGCTCTTACTCTTTGCCTTCGCCACACACATTTTCCGAGCTGAAATAAACCTAAGGTGCCATTCATGTTCTACAAAACAAGTGACTCAAAACACTGAGAAGAGGTGCTGCATAATTTCCTCCTGCTTCCCTGTTCAGTCATTAACACATCGGGTTCAAGGACGCATTTTTTTCCCCCAGAGGGGTTTCACAACCTCTTTGCGCCTCATCTGTGATGTGAGGTGGGGAGTTTTTTTTCCTCCAAGCCACCAATGTGGAAAGTTTGTTTCATTCAAAAATAAAAACTAAAGCAACTAAGGGGAAAGTTGAGGCGACAATAAAAGTAAGGATATGCTGTTCTCCGGGCTTATACGCCACATTAGTCAACAATGCAGAAATATACTGCAAACCTGAATCAATACAAACCACTGTGAAAATGAGGCACATTTCTCCACAGCAGCATTTTTCCACTTCCTGCATTGGAAATTTCAACTCTTGTTCAATATTGCAGATGTCGCCTTGACATGATTTGTCTGTCAGCTCTGTCAAACATCGGCCCCTGCTGGCTCCTGACACCGAGGGACACTTTGAGATTAATTTGTCAGGACCAACTTGTCTGTCTATCACACCGCTGGTTCTTGCCTCAGTTTCACACCGACTTGGCTGACCAAGTGTGTTCACAGTCTTTTTTTTATCTCTTTAGGCCAATTATAACCACTAAATGCTAAATGCTGGGGTTTATCTGAACAAGAGTCAGCAGAAACCACTTTGCCACTCGTGGCGTATGGACAACTTCCATTTATATCCAAATAATGCAACCTTTCGCTTAAATAATCCTATGCAATATGGACATAACATGTAGGATTATTTACTTTGCATAGAGATCCTGAAAATATTTACAAGGGCTGGAGACTTGAAACAGAGCTGGAAATTGACATTAGACTACATGTGATTTATTGTGTTGGTTATTTTCATTTTTTGGTGATGTACATTAGAAGACCAAGATTGGGTATCGGAGGACATTATGAAGATCTCATGTTGTCTGACATCTGGGGACCATGGTGGAAATAAATACTTACACTGTAACATTATTCTATGGATTTGTTTTGTCCATTTATCCACATATAAGCTCACTCATTTGCTCTGAAATGATTTCCTATTGTAATAAATGCGTGTATTTAATTATTTTTTTAAGAAAATCTTGAAAATGAAAAAAAAAAACAAAAAAAACAAAAACAAAACATTAATACCCTATATTAATATTTTTGTCTACAATCGCATCATTCACACACTAGAAAAAAGGAATTTCCTTGCCTCTGGGAAATGAGTTTTTTTTCTCTCCACAAATAAAAATAATCCTATCAAGCATCATTATGAATAAAGTAATCTCATTTTACAAAAACACTCTTAACTTTGTCTTAATAAGATATTCCAGCTAATTTTCAGCTATATTTAACTGGTAACAAACTACACAAATGGTTTGCATAATATTCCAGCTGCAGAATAAGCAGGAATTTTGCTTAACACAGGACAGCTTGTTTATCTTTAATGATATATGACTATTTTGTGCTCGGGCTGGGTTTGCAGACACAAAAGGAGATTGGGTATGGGTTTATGAGACAATAAAAAAACGTATTCTCTCTTTTGAAAATATATCAATATCAAAAATTCTAACCTTATCATACACTCACTATACACATACTGGCCCATTTTAATATAAGAGCAATGATTAGTGTGGCTTTATGAGAGACAGAAAGTCAATGAAACAGTTATCTATGAGGCCAGAATCAACCATATGCATTTGTATTTTCGAAGCGGAGACGCAAAGGGGCGTGTTCAGATGACCTACATGGTGTCGCTCTTGTTCTCCACCAGGTTGATGTCTCCAGGCTGCAGCTCTGGGATCCACCTCTCCAGCTCCTCAATCCAGGGATATTTCAGGGACGATGGCACCACCACCAGGAGAGGCCACTCCTGCCTGTAGGTGTACGCCGCCGCGATGGCCTGAACCGTCTTCCCAAGACCCATCTGGACCGACCAAATCAACGCACAGTGAAGGGGGAGAAAAACAAGTCAATCGCACGCCGACTCTGCGGTAAATTGCATATGACGGCCGAGCTGATGTGAGGCCCAAGAGTAATAAGGTCTCAGAATGATTCTAGTGTCAAAACTGATTAGGCACGTGGGAGTGTTGCACAGGCCTGACAAATTAATTTGGAAGGCATGCAGCACAGACCCAGGTTCATTTTTTTTTTTTTTTTTATATGGGAGAGGGTTATAGATTTCCTGAGCCACCTTTGTGTGTGCTTACCTCATCAGCGATCATACATCTGTAAAAACAAACACAAAACTTTTATCAGATGATGTTGAGGCAAAGAAATCAATATACATCAGGTGACATCCCTTACATCACAGGTGCCAGATATAAAGCCCGCGGGCCAGAAGTGAACCACCACAGGATGTATTTGTGAAATCCATAAATGAAGATATTAACTGAAGATATTAACAATCAGTCATGTTAGAATCAATTTATTTCAGGAGGCCATTTTGATCTAAAATAGATCACCAGTAAAATACTATCATAATAAGCTATATTGACAACTCCAAATTTTTCTTTTTGTTTTAGTGTAAAAAGTACAATTCCATTAAAATGAGGTCACTTGCAATCTATTCTTTGACACACAATGTGAATAACCTGAGCAAATATGAAGAACCTGAAATGTATAATGAGAGAGAAGTGGAATTTTAACAATATTCTACCTGTTATTAAATGTTTTGTGTATTTGTAGATCCACCACAATCTGTAAGTTGTAATACACATGTGTAAATGATAACCTGAGGCAGAATATTGTTTAAACTGCAGTGTTGTCTTAAGAAATTCAGGTTGTTCATATTCTTCATATTTTTAAGGAAACTTTGTAAATGTAAACACTTTCATGATGTAATTTTTACTTTTTTCCCCACTGTGACTTTGTTACTGGTCTGGCCCCTTTCGGATAATATTGAGCCGAAAGTGGCCCCTGAACTGAAATGAGTTTGACTCCCCGGCTTTACATCTTAAAATAAAGATACTAAATTAATATTATCCTGATATTCACACCCACTGACTATATTCACATTTGCACCTTTCATCAGAAGTCACATAAAAGAACTGTCACAACCCGCCTTCTCAAAGCTCTTTGGTTGCAGCAAATGCACACCACATACACGGTGACAGCTGTGAGGTGGAAATGCCACCTAGGAGTCAGCTGCTCTTGGACGTATTACAAGTCTGTCACTTGAAATTTAGGAATGCACCAATGCTTTGAGTTTAAGCAGTGTAGCAGTGATCCGTAATTTCTTTTGTTGCTTCTAGTCTGTGGCTGATGCAGCTCTTTGTACAGACCACGGTGGGTTCATCCAATTCCCAGCAAGACTACTGAACATGAATAACACAGCATGCAGGATCTGATAGGGGTTTGGGCAGATAGATACATTTGCAATTTATTCAGTTTTGTTTTTGTTTTGTTCCTATGAGAGAGTGATGTGTCACTCATACATAATCATAACTGCCCTTTAAATGATCTTCACTGTACTTGTCATGAAGAGATTAAGAGGGTTTTTTATCTGTTTATATGTCTAAAACACAAAACCGAAGTGTAAAGCAGCCATATGGGACTGATATAAACCTATAGGAGGGATTACGTTCACAGGAGTCCTGAATGTTCTGTTTGCTTGTTTGCCTTGGAAAAATAAACTTTCAGAAATGCCAAGCTCCATATTGGAGAACAGACTTTCTTTGGCAAATGAAGCCGTATCAAACACAGCTATTAGTTTCTACTATAGAGTATGCAGAAGATGTGGATGTGGACAAGGTGTTAGGGAACAGCAGAACAACCACTAACCAGAGGTAAGGGAGTGGTACACACATATTGTTCAGCACTTATTTATTACTGCTGTTTTTACTGAGTTCTACTTTATAGAGCGTGTGCACAAAGTCTCTTAACAATTTTAAAAAAGTATTACAAAAGCAATTGATGAGATATGTTAATCAGATTTGTTCTATGTACTCAGTGGTTATCAAAGCTTATACTCCCACTGCATTTATGTATTTCAGGTACCTTATTGTGGAAATAGGTTATGTTAAATAAACCCCTAAAAGGCACCAAAGGCATAGTGTGAATCGTGGTTTATTGAAACAAAATTTTTTCCTATGAGGTTATGTTACAGATATTGCGTATTGAACAAACATACAAGGCAGCAGCGACCTGAAGCAAAAGATCACTGATGTCACTGACACCACTGATGAGGGTATGCTACGGCTAACATGATAAAAAAAAAAAAAGACAGTACCGTCTTGATGTGCCTCGTGCAACGAATGGTGGAGGTGTATTAAATGAGGCAAAAAAAACCCTCAAAACTTTAATATCTACTTTTATTTTATAATAATTTCCACAGATGTATCTATTAATTTTCTTTAGTAATGAAGTTGTTAAATTGTTAGGTGACTTTATGGACACCCTGTATTTTTCATATTTGGTAAATACTTTATATTTTTATAGCTTTACTTTAATCCTAATTTTTAAATCTATGTTGCATGAAGTAACTACAAATTCCATTCAATCTTATCTTAGGTTGTAGTATTGTACAACAGCCACATTCATCCTTTGTGTTAAAACATGTCACTGATTTCAAATATTCAGTGGGAAGACATTAGAAATGATACTAAATACATGTTAAAAGTAGCTGTCCCAAAAGTGCGTGGGCATCAGTAGCCATAGAGCACACATCCATTTGTTTAATACGAGTAGTAGAATAATACTTGCAAATTCAACTGTGCAGAAGCAGACTTCTCCTAATGCACCTTTTCAAGTATGTTTTATGACATTATTTTATTATGGAAACTAAAGCTACGACAGAGGTAACAGCTCCCCTCTTTTGGCTGCCTCTTGACTCTGATACATCATGTTTTAGCAGCCATAAAACAAGCCAACCCGCTTCCCTTTACACTATACATTATCAAGAACAATGAAAGCAAGACACATTCCTCAGCTGAAGTTGTCCCTGTGGAGAAAGTGCAGATAGATCAACCTCTGGTTCCCCCTGCCCGCTGGGTTTGGGCCTATTGTCATGACCTTGCTTATTCATAAATGCTTCCAACATCATGTCAGACCAAACAGTGCAACTGAGCGGCTCTGAATACCTCAGACACACTCTCTCATTATTTTTTCTCCTCCTCCTCCTACTCCTCCTCCACTTCCTCCCCCCATCTCCGCCCCATTTCTCTCTTTCAGCTGAGGAACATGATTAATGTGCACCTTGCCACTGGTGGTTTTTCTAATTGCCAGCACACTGGCCCAGTCAGCGCAATGCACACACGCACACACACACGCACACACACACACACACATACACACGCATACACCACACACACCAGCCAGCATGTGTGTGGAAAAAATGCACACAACAGCACACCAAGATACAAAAATGCACAAAATATTCACACACAGTCATGAACAAAAGGAACTGCACCCGTAAATGCAACGCATGTAAATGAACACACATACATGCACACTTACACACACACTTGTGCTTGTGCGTACACCCACACTCACACACCCACGCTCGCAAACTGGGGAGGGAGGCTGGCTGGGGCAGGTGCTTGCCATTTCTCAACACATTAATCATCCTCCTTTAAATAACCTGAGTGTCGTCTTGACGGTTTGAGACTGCGAGGATGCTGCAGTGCTGTTGCCTGACGACGGCACAGTCCCCGTCGCCGCATCTTTTCTAATGTTATCTCTGAAACCCACAAGCCCCAAAGTGTCAGGAAATGGGCTCCCCTACCTCCCAAGCTGGCTACGATTATTTGATGGCTTTGACCTCTGTGCACTGATGTGTTGTCTGGCCCCGTGTCTAACCCCAATTTTCTGGCTCGGTTAAGGTTCTTTTTGGAAGGACTGGACCTGTAGTGAGCGACGGTCAGAGGAAAAAGTGCTCAGGGGTTGAACTGCACAAAAGGCTGACTCAAAAGGTGCTGTGCCACGCTCGGCCCCGGTAGGAATTCACACACAGATATGGGTTCACAGTGCAGTGCTGCTATTAAATCTAAGTGAACTAAAATCAAAACAAAGTGGCCTTTGGTGGAAGAGAATAAGTCTGGGTTTTTTTTGCGCAGATCAGAGATGATGTCTAAAAAGCATGACTTTAAAAGGAAAGTTTAAGCCCAGAAAGTTTAATCCCAGGCTATCTGCTATCTTTTCTTGTCTCTCATATGTAACGTGTCTTGACTACATGTTATAATATGAAGCTACTGATAAACAGCATCTCTTCTAGTATGACTGTAGAACGCCATGAGCTGAAATATGTCAGTTGTTAATATTTCAAGTCAAAGTCTATTGTATATTGTATTTACAGTGCATTTGACATTTACGTTTGGTAGAAATCATTGCTATTTATCTAACTATGACAGTTGAGTGCATTATTTACTGTGATTTCATTTTCATAATGCTATAATAATCTCAGATGTTAGTGCGTATGTCGGAGAGAAACAGTCACATTAATATAGCTGACGCATTACAGCACAAGATTAATTTTTCTCTATTATAATGCAAAAATATAAATCAATATAATGATTCAATGACTTATTTCCTACAAAATCTCCAAATCTGACAGAGGGAAAATGGAACAGTACATCAGTATTCTAAACAAACTGTACAGGAGTGCATTGATTGCTTAAATTAATATGAGTTAGAATCATCATTTCACATAATTCACATCATCATCATCGGTCCGACCTTCCCCGATCACACAAACTCCGCCTGGCTATAGAGTTCATTTGTCATATACAGGTTCTTTCCTTCGATTCTGTAATCTCTTCTTTACGTCCCAGATGGATGCTATCCATATAATGGAAAAATGGCTATTACGACTACAGGTTACTAATGGGGAGTAAAATTACATTTTTCATGGTCTATAATAGAGCAGATCTCCCATTTTCTTAACATCTATAACCTATAATAAGAGGGGTTTTTTTTATCAAGAGCAAATGAAAATTGTTAAATGTGACACCTTGAAAAGTAAATACTATAATTGAGGCAATTAAATAAGATGTCCTTTTTTTCTTCTCTTTGTCTACACAAAAAAAAATGGATCACATGAAGGTGCCAGTAGCTTATATCAGATAACAGCAGCTCTGAGTACAGACTCTCAACGGTGCTAGAGATACTGTATCTCCAAATGTTCTGCTGACTACTGCAAATGATTTAATGGAAGCACTCTGTTTGCTGTCCCTATATGATAAACAATACATATAGGCCATTACAAATGTGGCATTAATATATATCAACTTGTATGTTTACACAGCAGACAATTTCTCTGGAATGGACCTCACAGTAATTTGACCATCACAGAGCGAGACAACACAGTCTGCTTATTGATCTCCTTTTGCATCAGCAGAGCGAGCCTTATTCAATCAAATCACAAGCAGTCATTTACAATAATATTTTGGACAAATCATAGCAGCATGGACATGTACTGCATCACAACACAGTCGACGCTGCAATGGAAGCGACCAAGAAGTTTAATGGCCCAAGTTTTGCTCCAAAGTTTTACATATATGAGGAGGTCGTGTTTTTGCTGTATTTTACAGCTGCACCCCGGTGAATTTTGCGTTTTAAAATAGCTAAATGTACAAAAATGTCAGCTCTCAAATACCAAACTTCTGCCCAACTTTCCAAACAACACAATCAACCACATCTCATGGGTTTTTATTGTCGTACTGTACCACAACGTTCCCACATTACCCGTCATCTAGCTCCATAAAATTCACTCACCCTCCTACACAGACAGCACAGACAGATTCAGCGGGCTGCGTAAGTATTTGAATTGCAACAACATTTGATGTTTTGGTTCGGTACTCTTGATGCTCTGGATGTGAAAAAAACACAATCAGTATGAGATTTAAAGGAAAAATCCACCTACGGATCCTCCCACACTGTTGGAAATCTAACATCAATCTATGATGTTCACTGCATTCCAGGAGTTACTTTATAATGAAGGACTTCCATTTACCTTTTTTCCTCTCAGCCTGCCTCATCTATTTCCACATGGTGATATCCTACATTATCCTACATATATATTTGTCATACATGGTGTAGACCTGTGAAGAAAATTTTCAATCATACTGTTGTTAAATACTAGGATGACAGCATGACTTGCAACAAATAAACCAATAATGAAGAGTGGGCCGACGTATTACCATCAAATGTAATACATTAACAATAAAGCTTTCGTCCATCTCCTTGCTTTAAAATATTTTCTTCTACACCAAAATATCTCTAGAAATAGAAAAAAAATATTAAATAAAGATAAATGATCGTGCAAAGCTCTAGAAGACTGTTCTTATGCATTGCATTTCAGGTTGCCTTTTGTAATGTGTTTATCGTGCACAATGAAAATATGATTTATTGGTCAGCACTATGTTGTGGTTTACTTAGCATGGGATGAAAAAATGACTATATTACAATCATCAAGTAGAAATTGTCATGCAATACTTAAAGCTGATGTTTTGAGACTTCTTTCATTCTCAGAAAAACATTAAATTTGAATGAGCTGAGTACAAGTATATTTCAAGCATTGCATCAAGTGTCAGATTTCAGTTTAGTTTATTTTGAATATGCAACAAAACAAGCATGTAATCCTCAGTCCTTAGAAATAAACAAACTGACATTGAAAAAAAAAAGTATGCATATTAGGGGTGAGTATTGGCAAGAACTTTACGATACGATACGCATCACAATACTTTGATCACGATACGATAATATCACGATATATCATGATATCACGATATTCTGGTATATTGCCATATTCTACACAGTTAACCAAGAAAACATAGAGATAATGTAAATGTAATACACACAATACTTCAATTGAAAGGACAAATTAAGCCAAAACTATTTGATTGAAAACAACTTTTCCATTTTATTGTTTTTGAAATAATTAGTCAAATGCAGTGTTACATACAATACATAACATAAAGTGCATCTCTTAAAGTGCATTAAACATAAAATGCATCAAATTTGTCACTTACTCTACTGTAAATTAAACTAATGTTGCAAAGAAATTATTATTTTTGTTTTTCAAAAAATCGATGTTAAGGGTTGAAATATGGATATTATATTGGAGGTCAAAGTACAGCGATATATTGCTATATTGATATTTTTTCACACCTCTAACACATATACAAGGAAACAAAGTATGACTCCAGTCACACATTCAAAAAAGAGTGGGAGGGAGTAGAACTTATTTAATCCCACCCTTTCTCCTCACAACAGTCTATCCTTTAGCTTCCTATCAGCATAATATATGAAAAAAACAGTCTCTTGGATCTTTTGTAAATAGTTAACTTCACTTATCATCTTCACATACATAAAAACATACTACATAAACACCTATATTGGCAGACCAGAGTAGCATTTGTTTGGAGCATTAATGTTGCTAGGTTGTTGAGAAGGGTCTCAGTAAAGCCATTTTTTGTCTCTTTTAGGATTTTCAGGTAAAGAGTATGAATACCACACTCAGATATAGTAGGTGATGGTAACAAGCTTAAACGCTGAATGCCATCTGCTATAAAAGAGGAAAAGGAAAAAAGATAAAGTCCACTCTGAACTCGTGAAAAAACATTGCTATTTAGCCTTAATGAAAGACAACTCATTCTATCTGGGGACATTAGTGGCTCCTTTAAAGATGATAAAAAAATTACTATATTCCATTTCTGAAAATAGATTCTTCTTAATTGACACAAATCTAACACATTGGACCTTTAACCTGCAGGAGTTTGATTAAAGTGGAAATAAAATCTCAATTACTGAAAACAAGTTTAAATTCCCATTCAGGAGTCGGAGCTCTAATGCTGTACAATTCAACCATGCATTTTAGATCCTTTTACTTGAAAAATAGTTTCTATTTCTTGATACATACTTTTATATTATTCTATCTTGTATAAATAGTGTTTGTTTTATTTATTATTGCTGCCTCTGAGCCATTGCATTGAAATGTAATTTGATGGAAATCTGACTGACGAATAAAGTCTGTCTATGTCTGTGTTTTTACTGTGGAAATGAAAACAAATCCCAAAAAAGTGAACAATCGAGAAAAAAAAAAAAAGAGTTACAAGGGGAAACCCATTAGAGTAACTTTAAAACTTAACTGAGTCTGGAGTGTTTTGTTTCGGAAAAGCTAAATGCACATATTAGATTTGGGTAAAGACGAAGCAGGGTTTTCAAACCTCCAAAAATATAAAAGCATTGAAAAACTTAATTATTAACCCAAAAACTGGCTTGTCAAATCTTTGACCCTGTTACACTGGTTTCCTTATTTTAAAATAGCATGTTAGAAACAGGCCATTATTTGTTGTTAATACTAATTTTTTTTAATATAATATTTGTATTTATTTTAATATCAAACCAATTTTTAGAGCAAATAGGCCTGACATTTTTTTTTGGCTCCTTTAACATTTTTTTTCATCTTTACACTATGTTAGCTGTAGCCTGTACGTTATTGAAGATTAGACTTTATATTGATTCGTGTGCTGTTATTTTGATATATAAATGAAAAATGTTTTTGTAGCATTTTGTGCTGGGCTTCACAAAAAACAAACAGGGGGGGTTTAGTATATACTAAAAATACTTAGAGAAACCACATCAGCCAGTCAAAATTGATTAAATGAGATGTTGTTAATATGCAAGTGGAGACTCCCTTGAACACATAAAACGACCACGACTGCAACAGAGGGAATACATTGGACTCCATCACCTCATATAAATATTGAATGCAGCCTTCAAACATACAGCCACCAAACATTTTACGAGTGTTCGATCTACTTTCAGCCTCCTCCACCTCTAATATTTTGTGCTAATGCCACTTCTGCTCATCTCCAGAGAGAAGCAGCACCCAGGGCTGCTCTTGCTGTCACATTGATGCCAATTGACTGAGGTAGCTGTCCACACAGTGCAGCGAGAGCCAATTGACTTCTGACCCACCCATGTAACAAAGCAGTGCCTCCCAGTGTTCCCGAATCAATATGGCCGCTCCACATCACAGCAGTGCCGCTCAGATTGGCTCCCCCTGTGCTGACCTTCCCCAGAACCCGAGTACACATCGACTGGTCGGAGGGGAGAAAATGGGCGAGTCTTGGCCAGTTCCTGCTGCTAATTCTCAACACTGCCAAACATTTAGAGTCTTCAAAGCAACTAAGACACTTCCCGCAGACTTAATTATTTTTCAAAGGTATAATATGAACCTTCTAAATTTATAATGCATTCCCCATAGACTTTGGAGTTTTCAGACTTCTTTAATTAATCATATAGCTCACACACTGATCATATCATATTCAGCCTTGAAACATGCATTACGGAATCTCGTGACTGGATTTTTCAACAGAAATGTCACCTTTCAATTATTATTCCAGCAGCTAAAAATTACATCATAATGAACTTGGTGCATATGTCAATACTGGTAACTGAAAAAAACAAAACAAAAGAGACAATTAGACTCCTCTTTATGGATACAAAAGTCTAACTGTCTCTTTTGTTTTGTTTTTTTCAGTTATGTAGTGGTAGCACCTTCACAAAATTGCATTGTTAATTATAATGTATTGTTATTCAATATAAGAATATAATAGAACTGAGTAAAACAAGACAATGAAACATTTTCTTTCATTTCCATCCTCCTCTCTTCAGTTATTGTTTATAGATATGGCACCGGAGTTGAGAATTAGTGCACCAACTGTTTATTTCTGGGCATTTAATTTGTAATAATTGGCATTTCAATGACAAAATAGGCCAAAGCGAAATATAATTTTCACTTATATGCCAGTAAACGACGCCTCTTTTTTATGAGTTGTTTGCATATTCTTAAACTATTACAAGAACTTAAAATGCAGAAACATTCAATTAAATCATAAATCACAACTCCCTCTATGACAGTTAATTGTCAAACAGAATTTCATGATCATGAAAGGCTGAGGATCTTGAAAAACTAAAATATATAAATGACCTACAGATCTTTGGATAGAGACAGGAATTGATACAGTTTCACTGAGAGCAAAACTATTACTAATTCAGTGTACTGGACCAATTATTCGTTGACTCTCTTATTGATTCCTGATAAATTTACTGTATGGGAAAAAATCCCACATATGTTTTCAGGGTCAACAGACCTGATTTATTGTCTCTGTCATCCTTACACGTTTGGCATAGCAAAGATGCATGAATGTGATGTCATTGTTTTGCAGTGTAAGAAAAACATGTCTGCATCAATAAAACAAATTGAGCTGCAGGGCAGACGTTTCCAACTACTTTTTTTGGACAATTTGAAACCATTTCTCTACTAGATACACTTCTCGATTGCCATCCCTACCTTTGAAAACATTTCCTACTTCACTTTTTCTGCTGTATTACAAGGCATTTGTAAATTTGAGGACACTGTGTTTACTGATGTCACCTTGTATGAATTATGGTTACTGAAAATTACACTTTTTAGAATCACACCTCTACCTTATACTATAGAGACTAATATATAGAATTACGGAAGCTTTAGTCATTTGTAAATATAGCAATAGATAAATATTTACATTTTACAGATATAAGAAAAGGACAAAATGCACTTTTAAGTCTACATTTTTTGGACAGAGTCAGGTACATATCCCTTCTGAATATCTTGGGTTGATGGCCCGGCAAACTTATATCTGCAATTGCATAAATGACCAAAATGTAGCTGTGGTATAAAATTGCTAAAGTGCTTACCGTCCATTCTTTGACAAAGCAAACTCCACTCCTTCCCTTTGGAAAGTCATGAGGCGCTGTAAGAGCTTGTGCGGAAGGCCCGACAGTTGCCGTGACCATCTTGTATCACAGCGAGAGGTCTGTAGGCCATTATCATCCATTTCCATTAGTAAGTCCTCATCAGTTTGCTGGTCCTTGCTCATTCAGCCGTCTTAGATTTTAGGCTGGATTGATAAAAGGAGAAAGCGACTATTAAAATTAAACATACATCTAAATGGCCCCAAACTGGCTGCATTTAGTCAGGATTAAAAAATCTACCCGGCAATAAAAGGCACTTTTGCTCAATGTATTTACGGCCTTTGCAGGCATCTTTATCTAGGGCAAGGTACCCCACCTCTCCTCTAGCACTGACTGAAAAATAGCACATTTATAAAATGTAGCACACATGCATGACCCAGCACTGTGGACAACCAAAATCTGAATTTTATGGTAAAGTTGCCTGTCTCAGCCACCTTCAGTCACAAAGGCTTTTAGATGTTGTCTCACTATTTTGCCCATCACCAATCAAAACCGATTATTGTCTCAAAAAAATTTAAGATTCTACAGTACAAGCTTAATGCCACTATTCCATAAAGAATGCAGGGAACAGACTGTCTCTATAATTAAAAGGCCAGATGTTTTTTTCAGAAAAGCCATGGAAACCAACTAAGCACCCGTCTCAGCCATAAAGCAGACAAGTTACCTTAAGGGTAACTTTTATATTTATTGGTTATGCTTTTGTAATTATCGCAGCAGAAATAGGGAAAACAACACACAAAAAGCTACCAATTTGTACAATTATTGTGGTACATTAAAGGAAACCACATATTGGTCAAGAGATGAATTTTTTTATGACCACATGACACAAGCCAGCACAATATGACCAAAATCTGCAATGTGCACAAACATGGCTTTCAATAAATATTAAAAATTTTGCACTCGCCTGTAAATTGACACTAATTAAACATCCAATGGTTAGCTGGGGCATGCATGACCCTTGTAGATTTGTATAATATTGACAATCGTATAATAATGATAATGAAAATGCAATTAATTGGTCAGCACCCTCACCCACTTTCTTATAAGAATTACTAAAATAAAATCTGTGGATACAAGACTAACCCAGAACAAATCAAAAAGTGAGCTACCTCACCACTGTTCAACCTGACTTTTTATGTTAAATCATGATGCACCAAATGTGGAATTACACTTAATGCTTAAAATAAAAATTTGGCCTCTAGTCGATGGTGATACCCATATTATTTTGTTTATTTTGTTTTTGCCATTAGTTTAACCCTCGTTTTGAGCTAAGGGAACAAGAAAGTCTGTTAATAATTATATGATAATAACTGAACAGTGTTTAAGGTTGTCATCCTCTTTGAATTGGCATCAATTCAAATATAAATTTATCTCATGTCAGTGAGCAATTCCAATTTTATCTGATACCTATGTTTGCGGATATATCAGTAGGTTAGGATTAGGCTAAGGGTTAAGGGTTAAGTGTTGACCCCACATGGTCAACAAACTTTCTGTTCACACCACCTGTGACTTACAGAGAGAGAGAGAGAGTGGCTAACAGTTGATACTCCATTACCTTAGTTATCAAGTTTGACAGCACATTTTGGGTGATTGATTTATTTATCTGTGTAATAATCCAAAAGTGCACAGTTTCACTCTATGGCTAGGTTTAATTTACATAAAGTTATATCATTGTGCATGTCTGTCGTGTTATTTCGAATTGTGCTCTATAATTCATTTAACTATATCATAACAGTTTTTGTTTGCAACTAATATATTGGATAAAGCATCTTCTATTTACCATTTACATTTTACTTTAGTACAAT
>JAPTGZ010000013.1:14949022-15006209 GCA_029814645.1 Fowleria isostigma
ATAACAGTTTTTGTTTGCAACTAATATATTGGATAAAGCATCTTCTATTTACCATTTACATTTTACTTTAGTACAATGTCATTAAAAATTTGTACAAAAGTTATAAATAAAAGTAGAAAGTACCTTTTATACGTCAAGTGCACATAACAAAATGTTATGTTGGGCGTCCAAGTAGTGTTTTTACATACACTATTTTGGCTATATTGATTAATCCTTAAAGATCCAGTGCTATTTTTATGACAGTTCCCCAAACACATTTTTCCTCTCTATTTTTCTGAAGCAATTTATCACAATATATTACAATATTATCCTCTGTAATTTGCATTTTTTTTCTGTAAAAATTATGCATTTTCCTATATTGAATTTTTTGATCATGTAGATGTTCATAAAGTTCAGAGTAAAGTTGAGGGTTATTATTACAGAAACAGAGAAAAATGAAGAAAAAGTGTCTTTTTCAATCAAATCTACCATTAACTGAATATAAACCCAGTGTGTCCATCCGCTGTCATTGATCCAACTCCATGGGTTTTACTGGTGAATCAATGTTGTAGAAAATGACAGTGTTTCCATGGTAACTACAAAGCCTCTAAACGTCCAAATGGTCATATCTGATGACCATGAAAAGACAAATAACTGTATTTTTACGCTAATTTCTGACGTATTGATAGGTTTAATGGATCAACAGGCATTAAATAGTTTAGATCAGTAGATGGTCTGTGTCACCGGTGGATTTTTGGGTCTTTATATGATCATTTCAGTGGCTTCATCATTCACACCTGAGTTTACTGCTGGAAAAAAGTCAGATTATCTTTTCTACTGTTGAAAATGTGTATGGGTGAAGACCCAACATTTTAGGCATACCTAGATATAAGGGAGCCATATTAGCAATCTACAGTATAATCGAAATATTTGAAAACACAAGCCTTATTATTTGTAAAAGGCAGTTAAATAATTTTATAAACGACTTAAAACCAGGAGCATAGTGATAATAATAATACCAAATAAACGTGACAGTTAAATACCAGCTAGCTAAAGAAATGAGACTAATAAAACACTGTATAAATATAACTATAGCACCATAAATCCTTAACTGGTATTCAATCGGAAAGTTTTTGAAGACATGTGGCACTGGTTGCTGTTTACCTTATGGGTGACTATTATTATTTCAGTTAACATTAATTAACGCGCAGCCAAAACCTTTATAAACACATTTAACACTCGTACAAGTCATACAGTAACTGGCAATATTGTTGTCATTTTTCCTTGCCTACCTTATTACACAACACTCTGAGATGGTGAAGGCGTGTTAAACCAAAACACTACAGTCAAACATGGAAAGAAAGTTTCCCGGTAACGAGAGTCGGTCCATGTCACCGGAAATCCGGTAGTAGCTTTTTAACGCATCTTACCTCAAAATATAACGAGTCGCCTATAAGTAGAACAACTTTAAAGCTGAAAATATCACACTAAACCATGTGCCTGTGAGGTGTCATTCCGCAAAAAAAAAAAAAAAACAAAAAAAAATTACAGATTTTGCACACCGTACGTATCGTGCGTAAACAGCTTACGCACCCTCCCTGCCTGCTGGTGTCCGCCGCCTCTCCTTCCCACTCTCCCACAAATACTAGCTACTTCACCCTCAGAACGGTAGAGACAACGGCTGTGCACCGATTGTAAAGCGGTAAGACATCATCACACATCTGCACTGTCCTGTCCATCAAGACCCGGTGTGTTTACCGGACGTTAACCCGCATAGTTTTCATCATATTTACACGAGCTAGTTAGCCGTAAACATCTCCCTTGCTAATGCGTGACAGCTCGGGGCACCGGTGTTTGGCCGTTTTCTAGCGTTAGCAATCCACAGAGGCAGGTAACGATGGTTAGCTTAGCTCCGGCACGACCCAGAGCCAATAACGAGCTCATAATGGTACCTTTTTTTTTTTTTTTTTTTTTCGACAGAATTGTACCTTTCGCAAGCAAACACCGTGTCCCAGTTGGAAGCAGCCATACTTGAATTGTGCGTAGGTCCGTAAAGCAGGCAGATTTTAATTCAGCAATACATCACAATTCAATAAGTTTCAGGCCTGGTCCGACTGTGTGTCTCCCAGCAACGTATGCGGCAATAAATAGTGATGTTAACTACTAGCCTCCTCACATTCTGGACTCTCATTCACTTGTTATCCTGTGTAAGTAAACATATTCTGTGCCGAATTTTAGCTATATTAGTCATATTTCATCCGGTCATTTACGACACGTCCAACCCGTTGGAATTCTGTTGAAACCAAAGACACATTAAATCCCATTTATTTCAGTGCAGTCCGGCTTGATGAAACCCATGCGGTGGTTTTCTGACATCAATGTTAACGATTTCTTCATCAAAACATGTTGTGGTCTGTATGTACCACTGGAAAACAAGTCATAGTGTAATCTATTGATTTCAGACTATAATAAATGACATTTAAGGGTTTCCATGAGTCTGAGGGCTTGGTAATATATGATTAATGTGAATGAAAAAATGTATTTATAGGTGTAGTCTAGCCTTGCACATTATCTAATATGTAGTATAACTATGTTATTATGAGGGATGACATATTTAGTAGATATTCTTGGTACAGAGATAATAAAAATGGACAGTAAAGCCCAACTTGAACCAAATAGGTCATAAATATTTTTGCGCTATTTAATACTTGATTAATGAATAACCTATACCTATAATTCTAGCTCACCAGCTATAATTATTATTGCCTCATAAACCTAGAGATGGAAGTTAGAGCTTAAGTTGCCACCACTGAGGCTGAGCGAGATGATGGCATCGTTTTTTTGGTTTTTTTTTTTTCATTGAGGTGCCAGTGGAGCCTGGTGGGTGGAGAGTAGATGTTGGTTCGTTCCCTGCAGCTGCTGTTTCAGAGAGTGGAGACGGATGTGTTAATCGTTACAGGGCTGGCAACTGTGCTGTCCTGCTACATGCTTTATAGGATGTGTGTTGCATGTAAACATACAGTACCACGATGGGAATTTGTGACAAGATCGTGCATCATATTTTAATGCCTGGAGGGAGATGGTACATTATCATTAAAGTGCCAGATTTATCATGATCGCCTACACATCTTTGTAGCTTGAAATAAATGCCAATAATTGTTTGCCAATATTGATTCACCCAGGCTTCCTCAGTCCACTGTAGCTGCTGCTCTGTTGACCATTCATTACACAGGTTAGGGCATATTTGGAGCTGATGACATTATCAGATATTGAGGTTGAGGACGCTGTGTAATAGCTTTCTCCAAAGATGTAGCTCAACGACTAAATAATTCATCACTTTCCAGGGGGGGAAAATCTTTCTTTCCTATAATATTTGGTCTGGGCCATTAAATAATTCAGCTGCCTATCCATAAATTGTTTGTTCAATTGGTGACCTTTTCATGGGATTAAGGAAGCACAATAATAAATTCTTCAGAGACCTGGCATAACGAATGGTACAATTATGAAGCAGGATTGGATCGGATCGGTTGTCGCAGCCTGGTGTTGGTTGCTAAGTGACAGCAGGAACTTTTCCGCCCACTGTGTTTGCTGTTAAAGTCTGAGTGACTGAAAGGACAAAAACAATCACATTATGGCAGTCTAGACTTCACGTACGACCTGTTTGTGACTTCCTAAGTCTTTAACAGCCTGTCAGTCACTTACTGATGAAAGTGCTTCTTTAAGTTTTCTTTTTTTTCCCCCATACCTCAGCTACCACCCCTGTCCGTTCTTTTACTTTTGCATGTACAAAGTTGGCAGAATTTTTCATCTTTTACTGAAATAAAAAAGCCGAGTGGGAGCTATGACTCCTTATACTTTAATTCTATAGATAAAATGGAGGTTAGGGGTGTGGTTTGTTCATGCAGATAAGCAGCTGCCCTTCTATTAATGTGGATGTCTTTTCTTATGCATTGCCCAGAGTAAAATCCTTATTAGTAACATTTTACTTGTTATGTTTTTCAATGAAGGAGGGTATTTCAGGTGGCAGCGCTCTGAGTCAGTGGGATTAGCTGTAGCCTTGTCTTCTTGTGTGAAAAGCAGGGTGCCAGCTTTAATGGGAAGGTAGCCCAGTGAACAGCTCGGACTCGCAGCGGCCAGCGCCTCCCCATCGACTCTCCACCTGGTCTTTGAGCACCTAGCTGGCCACAGACATGTCACTCCTGTCCTCCATCCTCTCCTCCTCCCTGTTTGTCTCCTCACTTTCTCTCATCACCCTGCTTTCTCGCCTCTTCTCTTGGTTGCATCTCTTCTCTGCACCCTCCTTTATCTCATCTTCATCTCCTCTTCCTCTCCATCTATCCATCCCGTGTCCCTGGCTGCCCTTCTTCCCTCCTCCTCCTCCTCTCCTACCCCCGCCTCCATCCTAAAGCAGAGTAGCTAATGAAGAGCCCCATTTAGCTGGTGACTTTGGTTCAGTCAGAGCTCCGTAGCGCCGGCCGGCCCCGGCTGCCGTGACTGGCTGTTGAGGCTCTGACATCACACAGGGGCCAGCTGTTGATTTGGCGCTGTCTCCAAGGCTGGCTGGCTTGATGGGTTGTGGCAGGTAGACTTGTGCTTGCACAGTATCCTCCCTCCTCCCTCCCTCTGTCCTCCATCCATTCCTCCCTCCTCCATCCATCCCTCCCTCTCTCTCTCTCTCTTCCTCTCTCGCTCTCTTTGTGACACCCACTCTCCCTCACCCTTTCCCTTTACACTCCCCTCTCCCTGTCTTACACTCTCACACTGTCGAGCGAGCGTACAGGAGGCAGCAGGCAGCTGCCGAGGAGCGAGCTGGGAGGTGACTCCAGCCTCGTCTCCAGCAAATTGTGCCTCCTGTACAATGGAAACTAAGCGGTCGAGTAGCAGATGGGATGGAGGGCAGTGCTGCCGGGCAGGTAGGTTCTGCAGCTTGGAGCCACTTGATTAGTGAGCATCCACAAGCGTGTACCGATGGGTCATTTTTTCTGGTTTTCCTTTTCCTGTCTTTAACATTTTTTTTTTTTTTTTTTACTGTTTTCTGTTTTTTCCATTTGAGGCTGTTGCTTTTTATGCGCTGATCTGCTTTATTTCAGCATGAGATCAAGGCATGTTATGTTCATTGTTGTCCAAAAAAAGAAAAGAAATCTCAAGGAAATCGCTTTATACTGGCACTTGTTTCTCCACTTGTTTTATAATGGCATGCCAGTAAGTCTGTAAGAAAGTGTGCTTTCCTTTTCTTTGGCTTGTTAAACTAAGCGCAACATCAGATTTGGTGTGCTGTCAGAGCCGTGCAACTCAGTGAGCTGAGCCAGAGCTTTTGAATGTTCTCAGTAGTTGCCAGAGCTGCTTCTGCTTTTCATTATGAGGATAATTAACCAAGATGAGCCAATAAGAGGCTTCGTTCTGCATTGTTTTTCAGCCAAGCTCACCCTCTGTCTCCCCTGTTTCCCTGTTTGTTCTGCAGGTGTTTTCTGCAAATGGACTTTTAATGACTCTGGCTGACTTTTTAAGTTATTCTCTCATAAGACTCCATAGATAAAAACTGCTAGACTTGCATGTTGGTTTTCTCTGTTTATTGTTTCTCCTCTAATTGCCTAGATTGATATTCCCTGGAAGCTTTCCTATGGGATAGGTAATGGATTACCTACATGCTCTGCTGTGGATTTAATTTATTAAAGCTGGCTGGCTGCGCCTGTGTTGCGCTGTACCGCGTTCACACCGCCTTGTGCGACCTGGAGGCAGAGCGAGCAGTGCAATTAGAAGCTCATTTGTGCCTGTTTATGTTTTTTCTGTTAATTCAGTCTGAGCTATTACAAGCAGTTCCTTAAACTGACACTGCCTCAGTCGCCATGAAATTGAGCCAAGCTGTGTATGAAAGTGATATAATTTCATAGGCTTTACACTAATCGTTTTCTGGTCCAATTATATAGCTCCCCTGTCAGTGCTTTCCATGCTTTGCAATTAGCAGAAATGGCTAGAAAATGGGAGATTAGTTACTCAGTTAAGCAAAACACTGAAATCAATTTTATTGCAGTGCCATGAGTGTGAACCAGCATTAGTAACCCAATTAACTGTTTATTTGATGCCTGATTTTATTAGCCAAGGTGCTTATCTGCACAACTTGCATACTGCTCCAGCCAACTCAGATTAATCTATGTTTTGGTGTGTTTCCTGATGTCAGTAATTAATTTTGTATCCATTTAATATATGTGTGCATTTTCTGTGTGGTTTCCTTGTGGCTGAAATTTGGATTAATAGAACTCAAAAACATGAGCAGGCAATTGGCAACCCACAGGCATGGCATTACCTATTGGTTTTGTGTCTCTGCATTTGCCACAATGAAAAGAGCTCTGTTTAGTATTCCACATCTCTGCAGACAATATCCCAGCTGTTTGGCACCGCTTGTATGGTTGTCGTCTTTATGTGGCAGTTGCAAAAGCTCATCACCAACAATAAAGGAATTTTTTTTTTTTTTTTTGTATGCATAAGATGAAACCGAATGCAGAAAGATGCTGGTGGTTGCGCAGACATTTTGAAATCATTGGAGGATTTTCCTTATGATCACACAGAAGCTGCAGGAGGTGATGGCTTTTTCCTTCTCCTCCTGTGTTTGACTCATCTGCTTGTATTCTACCAAGAGTAGAGCTAGGGATAGAGTAGCAGATAGAGGGAGGGATTGAGGGTCCTTCACCTCCGGTTGAGCTGGTTATAGCCCAGACAAGAGCCCTGATCCATGCGGAGCTGAGCAGAACAGAGCGAAGGTGTGGGAGGGAAAGGTCAGCCTTTTGCAAGAGAGAGGCAGAAGCGGGTGTCTGTGTGTGTTTGTGCTTATGTGAAGAGGGAATAAAAGAAGTATAGTGGAGTGTTCCTGTTCAGTTGCTCCTGTGCTCATGCCATCACCAGTGGTCTCTTACATGCTTCACAGTGATTGAGAAATTTCTCATTAGCTTACCATCAGACATAATTGTCGAAGAGAGTAGTCCGTGAAGAGCCTGCTGTGTGATTAACTCCGTTCAGTAGATGGCCAACCTTATGACCCCACTGTAGGTTTTGCAGAGAATTAATCTCCTTCAACAATATACGTGCAGAGGAGAATGTGCATATGCAGCATAAGATATTTAAATAATCCCATTTTATTGCCATCTTTGGAACTGAGATAGTGGTTGCTTTTTGATTTTTGAATTTTTACTGTGAACAGTTATTTTCATTGTAGGATTTGAAGCTTATCTGCGTTTTAAATGCATTGCATACTTATTGTATACAGATGGCCAGGTTTGATAGATCTGCATATGTGTGTGCTTGTGTGTGAGTCTGCTGATATGCTGACGGGCAAGGCGATAGAGGTGGTGTGAAGGGGCGGTGTGACACTGAACGATGCCTGAGGGAGCCTCTTTAAGGTTGCTGTGCTCTGCGGTGACTGTAATACCAATGAACCACTCCCTGTCAGCTACTGCACAATACTGGAGAAGGCACCGGCAGGCGGAGCATCTCTACAAGTTCCCTGCTGCATGTCTTTGTTAGAAAGAGTGTCTGCATTTGGGTGTTTTGCGGGCTCAAGCGCCCATCGAATGGGGATGTTTCCTTTTGTCCACATTTGTCAAAACATGTTTTTGAGTGTGCGTTGAATAGTGGACTATTAGCATGCATCACAACAAATCTGTCTGCTTTCACCACTGTCCACACACATACACACAGGCTCAGTGTGAAGTCCCGGAGCCAGCCAGCTAAGCTGCGTCTGCACTGTCCGCTCAGCAGCACTGGTCATAAAACCTGGAGTGCCCACGGCCAGGCTCAGCCGCGTCGCTGTCAGAGTAACTCTTATACTCTGTGTGCACATTTGTGTGCGTATGTGCTGCAGGACCAGAACTGAATTACAGAGCAGGTTTTACATTTTCCATTTCTTTCATTGAACGGGCACTCCTATTCGTAGCTGCTTGAACTGACACCTTTTCTATTTGCAATGAAGAGCAAGAAGGGCAAAACCTCAAACCACAGCACCAAGATGATGCTCCTGTCAGACTTGTTCAACCTTGAATGAAATGCTGGGCACCTTTAAGAAGAATAAGGACCCAAAAAAAGAGCAAAAGATGGCTGTTTTTAATGCTGCTGTAACAGCACCATGGAATGAGACTTACCGTAGGCATAGGCAGAACAAGTGATTTTTTTTTTTTTGCCATTAAAATATGCAAATCACCCGACTACAGACTGTAAGTTCTGTGGTTTGTATTGAGATGTAAGTAACCATGTAAATAACATCAATATTGATGAGTGGAGCTTGCCGTAGGCTTCCAGATTGCCGTCATCACCATGTTTGTCAGTAGAAGGGAGAAATGCTACAGGCTGTTGTAGACATTTCCCTCTCAAATGAGCTAAGGTGTCACATTATAAAAGATAGTTTTCAGATCTCAAGCCCCATAAGGTAGCATTTAATGAGGTTAAGTGGCCGTATTTAGGTCCTTAGTGCTCACATTACTTGCATTTCTGTGAGGCATTTCAAACAAAAGCCTGCACAAACTAGTGATTGTTCATGGCATACCGCCCCCACCCACCATCATCTCAGTCTGTGGCTCTGGCTGCAGGCTGAGGTGGCAGAGAAGGAAGATTATAAAGTGAGCAGGGATTCCACTTGACCTTTTTGGCTGGCACAGGGGTCGCACTAAGACCAAGTTGGGAGCAGCAGCCAGGTCTTGGCACTGTTGGGTGCCAAAGTCAGCGTGGCGCTTTGCCCGCTCAGTGAGACAGAGATTAGATGAAGAGGAAACTGATGGAAATGCAGAGGTACAATGAAAAACACGAGCAAAGGGTCAGGAAAATGCATAGCCAATCATTCAAGAAATGATGTCATGTTTTAGACGAGTAAGCTCGAAGCAGTTCAGCAGAAATAGACTACAAATACTAATACAGATAAGGCTGTAACCGTAATCATAGTTCATTTTATTACATTTATTCAGTCCGTTTTCTACAATATTTTATCAATAAATGCAGCTCTATAGTTGGCGTTTCCAGATGTCTGCCCTGCATAAGCCGTATCACCCTGTCATTCAGCGAGAAAGGAATTTGGTATAAAATTGTATGCCAGACGATTTGAAATTTATGTGCCACCAAATGGCAGAGGATTTTCAGCTGAGAAATGCTATCTTCCCCTGCTGCTCTGTGAATTCCTAATGCTTGGTTTTTACGAGGTTGGCAGGGGTGCCTTCTCCTGTTGCCTCCGCCGCGCTCCCATCACTGTGCTCATCCATTATTTATGGCACATAGGCACGCATAGGCCCAGAAATACACTTTCAATTTACCACACACTTTTCACTCTTGACTGACACACACAAATATTTCAGAGTTGCTGACATCCTGAATGCTGTCAGTCCATGTGACCTCTGTGTCAGCAGCCTCACCTTTGACCCCTCTTCCCCTCAACACCATCATGTTAACCCGGTGCCTCTCTCTGCAGCAGGTCAGCAGGGGTCATGAGGGTGTCGGAGGCCCCGGTTGCTGTTTGGAGCAGCTGAAGCAGACATGGGCAAAGAAGTCTTGGATGGCATCGGTAGGCTCCGCCTCATCGACTTCACCAGCCACTTCCTCCTTCGCCACAACCACCACTGGCTACGCAACAAGTATGTCTGTCTTTTAAATTTTTAGTAATCATAGCGAGTTCGCAATTGACACTGAGAACGTCATTCTATGTCACTTAAAATAAAAAAAAGGGCAAAAAGCTATAAAAAAAAGGGGAAAAAAAATGGAAGACAACAAATATACTATCAACTGCCACAGGGGGCGCATCATTCATAGAAAAAATACATCCTCGCATTTATGGTGGGATATTTTTACATTCACACTTAAGCGTATTCTTCAAAAGCAATTTAAACACCATCTCCAGCTGGCAGTAAAATGACATTTGTAAATACAAGTGCAGTGCCTTACCAGCATTGATCAGTATTAGTGGACATTTGCACCAATATTAAGAGTCAATATAAGGCTTCTGTTCTGTAAATACCAATTTTAAAGGGAAATAATGGCTCAAAAAATCACCCAGACTTTTTACACCTAGTTTGATGATCAGTTTTACATTTTTTGATTATCTTGAGTTTGACGGTTAGTGTATCAGATGAATTTATTTTGATATTTATTATTTTGACTTGGATTAATGTTTATAATGAAGACCCAGTGTCCAATAAAATGACATACATAATCCAGTTCTCAATGTCAGCTCTTTTTAGGGGAAAAGCAAAGATGACATCAGAAGGTGATGATTATTCATCTAATTATTAATATTATTTTATTTTTCCTGCTCTCAACTACCTCTACTTTTTATGTATAGTGGAATGTTCTTAAACAAATACACAGTCGTAAAATTAACTATATAAAACATTAGGTAGATTTTTACTGCTCTTTTCAACATGAAATATTGAAAAAAGGAAGTTTAAATCAATAGGGTAAACATAGAAGGTCAAACATTAAGAAGGTTAACCATATTAAACACAGTGTTTATTCTAATAGACATGATTGGTCATATCCTGGAACTGGCATCTTCCGTCCTGTGATAGCAGCATCCACTGATGAAAGCAGATAGCCGTCATTACACAGAGCAGATTACCCATAATATGACACTACAATATTAGAGCCATAAATATTTTTAAAAAATATGTGCTGATGCCTGTTTTCATTTTCACTCGCGCAAGACCAATTTCCGACTTCCTCCATTCCCATACGCTTCCTTAATGTATCACTAAGGATCAAATGATGATCCATATTACTTATGCAGTGGAAGCATCAGGGATTCAAAGAGGCACACACTGCAATTACTGCACCTCAGCCATAGAGACGAATGAGATGCTAAAATCTGAATGCATCAAAGTCTGCAGTCAAATTTTAGTCCCATGATGAAATGTGTTTGGAAGAATGAGTGATTTGGTGAGGGACAAAATAGCTATCCGTCACAAGCTCAGCTCTTGAAAATATCTGTCCAATATTGAAAACCTCCTGCAGTCCACTCAAGAGACTTCACTCATCAAAATGTCAGGAACAGACACTAAATATTCAAAGGCGTGCACAACACTCTGGAGTATTAAGCTGTTTTTCTTCAGAATGTAAAAATAATGTAAAGCAGCAGCTGCCGTTGCTTTTGTCAAGCCTCTGACAGGTCATTGAAATTCAACATATGATTCTCCAGCGACTGGCTAAATTTTAGCTAACCTCTTAGTCCTGCACACCAATGGATAAGTAGTACGTCTGGCTGGCGGACCTTGGTAGAAGTCAGTTACGGTGATATAGAGGAATTGGTTGCCATCTTTTTAAGAGAGCTGCTCCCGCTTGCTGTCTCAGCTCTTTTGGGACAAAGATAAACAATCAAGTTTGAGCCAGGTGCGCTTGCTGCTCTGAGATCAGATAGGGAAAATGGCTGTGATCGCTGCCGAGCAAATAGGTTGAGGCCTCTCTGATGGCTGAAGGCTGGAACACACACGCTGTCACATACACACTCAAGCACAGAGTAAGCGCTGTCATGTGTGGATCCAGTTTTGATGTGCACAGTGAACTTGATGAGCCCATTTCTAATTAACCTATTAATCATAGCTCTCATGTACCAGATGTCTGCCCTCCCTTCTTGTGCATGTGTGTTTCACTGCATGGGGCCTGCCTGCATAATTAGGCCATATCAGCAGGATGAACTCACACCATGACTTCAACATAGGGAGGTCATGGCATTACATAGATACTTTCTGCATTGGATCACAGGTGCAAAAACAGCACATATTCATGGATCTGCACCAGCATAAAATAAATGTGTTTCAAAAAAGATGTTTTCATTCTGCAGAACTGAGCTAACATCATCCCAGGTATCCTACATGTTTTATGCACTGTCTTTGCACCAGACTCCTTAATCTAGGTCTTCACTGGAGTAAGATCTGCATGCTGTAGCTGTACCAGCATTATGCACAGACCCACAGTACATGTTAATAACACAGCTCTTTACATCCTAAAATAATTCCCTCTCATCAGTACACCTGTTACAGTTCTCATCTAATCATCATATCGGTGTATTTGAGATAATTGTAGTTATTTTACATAATCATAATGATCATCTACATTGACCTCTATCAAAATGGATAAGTGAAACCATTAGATGTTACTTGTTTTATTACTTATTTAAACACTGAGACATTTTATTCTAATTTGGTTATAATCTCACTGCCACTTTCTCATTCTTTTCTGAATTCAGTGTGTAATTAGCATTGCATTGGTTTCATTTTGTAAAGTGGTTCCATTTCATTAATAGGCTTTGTATATTTAAGCCATATCCTGTCTGCCTTTCAGATTCACCTGTATTTTAATAAAGACACAAATGTGATTAATCTGATTTAAAAATTTGAAAAGATATTTCATTACATGTTTATTCTTCATCTGGCATTAAGTTAAGAAAAGAAGCAATAATCTTGTTAATGACAATTATTTCTGACAAACATCAGCTGAAATTTCAATATCCACCCTATCACACTTATTCACAGCAAGACAACACTTCCTGCAAGACAGTGAAATCTAAGTTTCAGACTTAAATTATTTTGTTAGAACTAATCATAGAAATATCTCACAAGATTTTGAACTTGCAGGTGCAAACTGTCATTTTGTCCAATCATTTGTCCATCTCTTGTTTCTCACATAACCGCTTCCAAATTGCTAGGCTTAGAAAAAAAAACCCAAATGACTGGCCGTTTTGTCTTTGCTAGAGGACTGCCTTGGGTATTCAGACATGGTAGGAAAGCATGAAATTAATAACAGTTTCAAAGTAGTGCAGGTTAGTTTAGGTGTTGAGCTATTTAATGTGATGTAAACCTATGGTGTATATAAACTAAATCCAGCATAACAATGCCAAGAGTAATGGCTACAAGAAGCTCCCCAAAATAATAGTGAATTCATGGGTGTGCTTCCAAAATAATGGCCACAAGACCCTCTCCTCTGACAAACACATGGGCCACAGACAAGGGCAGGTGTTTTGCTGCCACCTTAATCTAATGAATGTCAATACAAGTGATGAAACTTAACTATGTTGGTTTTCTGTTGAGAATGAAAGTCATGAAGTGAACTGACCCTTATGGACCTGTTTTCTGTCTTTCAGGTTCTGTGTATTCACCGACATCTCCCAGTAAGACTTTGCGATGAGAATGTCCGATACCGTAGACAGTGAAACGATGAAGGTTTCCGAAGCTGCAGACAGAGTATCGTCTCCAAAAGACAACGCCACCAAGTCAGAGGCATCTGACCACAGCCAGAGCAGAAGAGATGAACATGGCAGCAACAATAAGAGGGACATACAGGTAATGAATGATGGAACATCTTTTGTTAGAGAAATGCATGAGATGCAGTCCATCAAGTTATGGTTACCGCAGATCGTTTCCTCGGTCCAACTCGCAAACCTCTAATTAGTAAAGTTCGAGATGTCAGCAGCCTGAATGGACCCGCAGTGAGTTGAGGACTCCTGACATCTCACCAAACATTTTCACTTTTTCCACACTTACCTCCATGAAAATTCACTAGCAGTCAGCGTCAAACAGCAACTGCCCTGGGGATCTCCTGTCACCTGCGGCATTTCAAGATGATTTCCCCCATCGCGTCAGCCAGCACAATTGTTCCTGAAAAGTATAATCTGCACAGACTAAAATAATAATGTGGGACTTGACTCTAAATTGACACAGCATCGAGGTCAGTTAAAGTGAGACTCCTCACTCTGGTTTGATGGAAACAAAAGAGTTCAAACTTGAATCCGGTAGCCTAGCATTACGCTTGTTTCTTATAGCACATTTAAAGTAGTAAGGTCTGCTGGGTATTTAGTACAGCTGAGATCTGTTTCAGTGAAGCTGCTAATTAATTAGGTCTCTATGTCATTTGCAACAATTGTACTTTGGGACCATGTGAAATTTGCACTTGTTAATTTTGCTTTTTAATTAAACAGGTGCTAACAAGTTTGTGTTGACTGAGGAATTTTCACTATAATATGAAAATGGAATCAACAATGTGAAATGGCATCAAATGTGGCCAAGAAAATGAAATCAATGAAAGAAAAAAGGATTGTCTCTTTGGCTGTATCCTAAAAATAGGATTCAGGCCAATCTGGCCTTGTGGTCGGAGGCAGGCAGAGAGAGAGGGAGTCAGGCAGGCAGATAATCTGGAGCTCAAATCCTAGCTTATCTACCAACTTCCTGTGTCTATGTTACCCTAAGGAACAGAATGACACCAGCATGGGGGAGCTGCAGTGGAGAGAAGAGCAGCAGGGAGGTCTGGAGAGCAGGACAGGCAGAAGAAAAAGAATATGTAATTGACAGAACCGGAGGGGAAAAAAAGAAAAAAATATGGTGCCACTGGCCATATTTCAGTGTCATGTGTCAATTTTTCAAACAATACAGTCTGTATTTATTTAAAAGTCTGGCCCATCCAGTACTGGTCTATCCAGATGGAGCAGACGGAATTGTCACAGTCTAATATTTGACAGAAGACAGCTGTCCTTTGACAAATTAACCATTGTTCAGCTCAACACATTTGGACACTTAACTACTACAGTTACTTGATTCAATGTGTCGTCATCAATACATTTTAGTAATTCTTTCTCAGATGATACTGAACATTAGCAGCTTTGTTCAAGATAGTGGTAATTTTGTCTATATAAATTCCAGAACGAAATGCAAATTGCTCTGTGAAGATGCTCTCAGCCCAGATGTCCCCACATCTGAGAAAGACAGGCCCAACACAAGCTGGCCTTTGTGACAGAAAAATCACACAAAGTCTTGATTAGTTCCTAAAATAGTTGCCCACAAATCGCATTAGCATTACACTTAACTTTTAAGAATCATAGTTAATGTGCCATTTTTTTGCAATGACACCTTTTGACCATAGGAGGAGCAACTGAACAAAAATTATACAGTCTTGCTGTACACTTACTAGTTTTTTTTTTTTTTCAAGAAGTATGATCACCAAACGACTAAATTAAACTGCACACATTTACTGAAGAGTTTTATTTAGGTAACCAAGCCTTTTAGGATAGTGATAAGTGTATTTTTTTTTTTTTAATCTCACAGTAGCTTATATAATCTTTGTCACTAGTTGACTATCAAGAGTAACAAAAGATGTAATAAATTGTATTATGAAGTGGTGTGGATTTCTTTCTGGCATGTGTCAGGCACAAATCTACTGACAAGATAATGTACAGGGTGTCAATAAAGTTTCTTTACAATTTACCAAATGTATTACAAATGCAAATGAATAGACAAATCTGTTGAAATTATTACAAAATGAAAAGTAGATATTGTTTTTTTGCCTCATTTTAATGTATCTCAATATGGGCATCATTAGTTGCATGCATCACATCAAGACAGTATTTCTTGCCAAGCTGGCTGTAGTTTAGCTTCATCATTGGTGGTAATGGCATCAGGGATCTTTTGGTTCAGGTTGTTGATATCCCATAACTGGTGAATAAAGTTTCCAAGGAACTGAGCCATCCCTTCCAATTCACCAGTCTGGAAATGTTTGATTTAGGAACCCACCAACTTGCAGTCCACAATGTGGTGGTGCAGCATCGACCTGGAAAATGATGGCTGGTTGAAGGTCATCCAGTTGTGGTGACACATATTCAGTCAAAAGGTCAAAGTAAACATTTGCAGTACCTGTAATTCTTGGTTCAACTGGACTAGTTGAACTAGTTTAGCAGTTGAACCGAGAAGAACTACCAAGAACGATGACCTAGGCAAATGAGTGCCCACACACACACATATACAGTAAATGATCTGTCGTTGAAGAAAAATGGACCAATGCAATGTGATTAAAAACTTTGCTAACCACTGAGTACAAAGAACAAATCTGATTAAGATATTTCAGTAATTGCTTTTGTAATAATTTTTGAAATTGTAAAGAGACTTTGTGGACACTCTGAATTAAATTTTGACTTGGATTTTGTCTTTTGACTCTGTTGAAACGGTTCTGAAAATGAAGAAGATATTATGCATGACCATGTGGCCAAATGAGACCTCTACTTACATATTATGGTTTAAAGTAGGATCTATGTAGTCTTTATGGACACTTGTTTCCTCACATTTTCCAGACCTAATAGCAGTTATTCTACAACTTTTCCTCAAACTCACTGTAGCATAATTGTTCTGTGGTCTCAGGAATGCCAAGGTATGCTTACGGCACTGAAGCCCCTGACCTTTCCGCCTGTAATTTGCAGCAGCAGAGGAGGTGAAGCTAATTCTGTCGTTCTGTGGGAGGGCATCGGTTAAATGCTTGAAATGTTCATAGTGGGAGAAATAGAGGAGATGTAGGGAAAGTGGGGTGGGGGGGGGTAAGAATCAGGGGAGGGGCAGCGGTAGTCTCGGTAGCATGCAGAAAAGCATTCCGACAGAGAAAGGGTGGGGGAGACTGGGTGACTTTGCCACCATCTGCCTCCAGCTCCGCCGCTCTGTCCTCTGCGGCAGGACAGGTGGCTGGTGGCCGGCCTACTTCTGCTGACTTCAGCCCTTTCCCTCTCCCCCTTCCCCATTCCTTTATCTCCTGCCGGCATTGTTCATTCCCCAACGGCCCCATGCCGCTCAATTAGCTGGTGTAGCGGTGCGCTCACAGTCCCAGCCCACTCCCCCTCCTCCCCCCTTCCTCCTCTACATCCATATTACCTGATATAGAAAGGGGCGAGGCAGGTCACAGGCATTGGAGATGGGTGAACAGCGGTCCATTTCAATTTTTTATAGCTGTTATTTGGCCCTCGAGCTCAATGAGGGAGGGGAGGGGTTGTCCTTTTGATTTTTAGAGGACAGGTGGGAAGGACAGAGCTCTGTGTGTGTACGTGTGTGTGCGCACATGTGTGTGTGCACGCATGGCGGGATTAGGAAGCAAAGAACTGGGCTCTGTTACAATTTAGGCTGAAATGGCTCCTGCCAGGTCTCGCCCCTCCCTTCCTCGGATCCTCTATGCGTGCTACTGAGAGACCTTCTGTTTATACGTACACACACACATACAGCCACCGGTGCGTGAAGCGCACAGGCACTGGGCTGTCTCACACACTGTTGGGCGGCTGGTCTCTCTGCTTTCTGCATCTCACCTCCAGCGCTTGGGTCTGATTCACATGACAGCTAAATGGAGCTGGGAGCAACGCATAAAACTGACCCGATTCTCATGCAGCCAAATGTCTGCCTTTTGTTTTTCTGCGGTGTGTGCACATGTGCCAGGGTGTGTAAAGATGGGGCCCTACAGTGCAGCCACTTAGGTAGCATATGCTCTGCAAAAATTAATTCATGCTCTTTGGAAATGGTGATGGTTCAACTTGAGGTTCTAATCTGCCAAAAGAATGTTTCACTTTATGAGTACAGATCACTGTTGATCACTTTAGTTCTGAGCTGTTCAGTTTAGTATGCAAGTGTCTGAACTGTTTAATATCAGCACTGTAGAAAGGTTACATATATTTGATATTTCTGTCTTGAATTGTTTTGGGTTGCCTGAGCTCTTTTGCAGGGCTGGCGCATGCATGCACAAAATGTAGGCCGTTCATATTTAATTCAAACCTTCTGCGTTTTTTTTTTTTTTTGTTTTTTTTTAACAATCCTGTTTTCCCCCAACTTCTGTGGTTTTGTTTGATATTTCTGTGCACTTTTTCCCGCACCATTCCCCTACCTTTGGACAGCCTGTGAAGTACTCTAAGGTACGGTACACTCAACATGCATGACGGATACTGCAACCTGTTTCATGTGCACTTGGATTTGTGTTGTTTGCTTGGATTGAGTTGGAACTTGTACCTGTATTTGCTGTCAAACAAAGTTGTATCCTGCACAGTGTTTTGCTGAAGATGTCAAAACTGCGCCATTGGACTACCTTTTAGATGCCATTTTATAAATGATCGTGAAGCGTTGTGTCTGGTTTGTTTATGTCTGACAAGAAAATTGGACATTTACGTTGTGCTTGCTGCATTGTTGGAAGAAATAAGAAGGCTTGGGTCTTTGTGATGATGCTCACCCCATTTTGTATTTTAATTGAGTTGATCTGCTGCCACAGGTATTCAGTCATCTAACCAGTTCTCAGTTTAGTCCTCCGGGAAAAAAGTCGTCAGCTAAAACGTGAAACAAGTAGCCGTGTTTCCATCAGCATATTTTTATGTGCATTTTGAAGTTTTCACGCTTGCCTGAGAAGGTTTTTGCCTTTTTCACAAAAGAGCTAATGCGCTTAATGGAAAAAATAAATGCCTTTTCCAAATAAGTTTTGACCTAGCTAACATTTAGCTCACATGACTGATCAACTGTTTCCTCATTGCCTTCCTGAATAATGCTGGAGTTGAAACAGGTACATGAGGATTGAAGATCCCAAATTATTCCTCGTGTTTCATCCACAAAACATTAAAGTCATTTTAATCAGAAGACTGCGCCAAAGTCATCACCTCCTAGTAACTGTACACCGTCTCACAATTTGGTGTATATACTTCAAACCAGCTGATAATAAAATATCTTTATTTTTACTTCACTTCAATTTCACTTAAAAATTATATGGAAACACGGCTAAGGAAACTTTGATTTGCTTGCAAGACTTGATTGTGCTCGCTGGCTGTTGTAGTTTCATTTTGCCTTGCTTGTGAGGGCTTGTCACTGTGACGTGAAGATACTGATGCAGTTGAGTGCGTGCATGGTTTTAACTGTGCCCACCTACCTGCACCCCAGTCCAACACCAGGCTAAAGCTCGTGCGGAGCCTGGCAGTGTGTGAGGAGTCCTTTCCTTCCCCTATTCCTGAGCCTTCAGCAGCACCTCAGGTAAAAACCTCCCTTTAGATACACACTGAATGCAATGCAACCAGACTCTCTTCACAGGAAGTGAATTGCAATTTCCTTTAGTTAAAGGCTGAAAAATCCACCTGAGTCATCTCATAATGACCAGTCTGACATACAGTAGGTGGTAGTTCATTTTCCTACAGGCCCACATGCGTAGTGTTGGATTGCTGCCCTGGGATTCTTCATTTCAGCTCATTACAGTTGAACAGTTAGACCTCTGATGCTTGATTAGCATCCTTCGTCTGACAGTTATGATTAAATACGTGGCTGCTGCGGTCTGATGGAAACATCACATCATCAAAACAGAAAGCATAGAGCTCCAGCAGCGAACCAGCCTTTAGTTTGCTTAATCAACTCTTCTTTTACACTATTTCTCTGGGCAAAACCCCCCTCTGATCAAACTTTCTCCATTACATGCCATTCTGCACCGCTCCTGGCATGAATTCATACACACTCACGTACACACAGGTGTGCCAGCTTCAGGCATTTCAGCCAGTCAGCACCGAGCTCCATAACCAGAGGGCGGTGTTATTCCCACAACAGTCTCGCATCGTCTGCACTCACACGACGTCCTGTATTACTGCCATCAATCATGTCGAGGAAATTACAATTTCCACACGTCAGCTACAGAGAGCTGTGGAGCGCTCTAATTGAATACTCCTGATATTTCCCCCGCTACTGTTATTGGGCCTGGAGTCGAGACTTCTCTGAACAGAGCTCTGCGGCAAACTAAACTAGAGGGGTGAGGTAAAGCAATAAAGAGAGGAGTGCAAAAAACACATTAGTGAGTACACATTCAGCTGTAACATCACTGATGCCCCTTCAAATATCTTGATTTTTGTGTTTTTTAAAGGGAGGTGGGTTTTGCGAGTAAAATCGAAACATGCCTCTCCCACTGTGCATCCAATTGATATCCATCTACTGTCAAATGTGAGGATAAACAAAGGGCTCTATGGATCTATGGACTGCTCATTCAAGAACAGCAGGCTGTCCAAACCGCCACTGAAATCCTGAAAAACTACATCTGCCCTTGCATTGTATGCCTGGCTGTCAATTTCAATCAATGGCCAATAGTCAAAGGCCTTTGAATGCAGCCTGTACTTTTTGTCTTAGACTGACAGCATGTTCATTACATATTCAGAAGACCATCATTTTCACGCTGTTTTTCCTTTATCTTGAGGTAAATGGATGTCAGGAAACAAATGAGGCAGCTCGCAACAGCTGCACATCAACCAAGCGCCTTCCATGTGATGCCGAGGGTGGCATTAAGCAGCAAACATCACTGCGTCTTGCCAGAAAAACCCTTTCGCTTTGACAAACACACACACACAAACTCACTGTCAGCTCCGCAACACACCGACCGACACTCATTTTCTCCTTCTCCCCGTCTCACTCAGGCAATTAGTCAGTCGCGTTCCTCATTAGCATATTACATTTTCACTTATATTCCAGGCATCTTAAAACCACGGAGAATGTAGCATCTCATTATCATGCCTAGCAGCTGTTACAGGGATCAAACCCGTGACCTTTTGGTTATGAGCTGCTCTGCCATCACTAGGTCACCCTACCACTCTGGCTGCCTCCTCTCACTCATTCATTCACTTTTCAAGCACATGCACAGACTCTCTGATGTTAGCTTTGCAGGGTTGTGTTTAATCCACTTATGGTGCACTGGCAACCCCACTCTTCTATTCAGCTTTTCCTTTCAGCCTTTGTAGAATCGCCTGAAAAGCAAATCAGATACTTCTGAGTCGAGAGTGTGAGCGTGAGTGTATCGGTGTGTGCGTGTGGTACTGTCAGACTAGGACGAGGAAGTGCATGACTGGGGGTAAAGCAAGGCCACTTTTAATAGATCTCACAAAATACAACAGCAGACTTCCAGCCAGATTTGAGCTCAGTCGATTTTAGGAATCATTGCAGTTGGGGGGGATTACAACAAGCTCCTCATTCTGGTGAATTTTAAGTGAAAAAAAAAAGTGCTGTGTTATTTAATTTTGGGCTCAAATTCATGTATTATTCAGGTGTTTAATAAAAACAAGCTAATCTAGCAGATTAATTGCCATAGTGATTTGGAATTCATGGACGCAGGCGCAATATTACTGGCAAGGTCTATCTGGGAAGGTGTCACTGATAAACCAGTCGAGTTTAAGTGTCTTACAGTGGCCTCTTTTGCCAGTGCTTTTCTCTAATTAACCTAGAACCCCAGGCAAGATTGTAGAGAATGAAATGCCTCATATTTAATGCCTCCTTCCTAAATTAATGTCTCATAACAGACCTAGGTCACACTGAGCATTTGAAGCTTCTCTAAAGTGCTGACCTTAAATTGTGTTGTACTCGACTCATGTGTGGGAACCACTGCGAGCCCCCGTATCGGTTAATTTGGGGCCATGTGGCAAACGCATGAAGATTTTTAATAATAAATGCTCATACATCTAATTGTGTTCTGAAGCGTGACACATCAATTGCTGTAATTTATTCTTCCATTAACAGGATGGATTCCCTCTTCAGCCCTTTGAAAAGGAAGAACGAGCTGCAAAAGACCAAGCTGAGAAAGAGCACAGCTGTGACAAGGTGGACAAACCAGAGAAAACACCACGGAAAATGCTGTCAAGGGGTAAGGACTCATGAAATTCTAATACAATTATTTTCATTATGCACTCTGATTCCCATTATTTTTGTTTAGTCAATTTTGGTAGTAAATTATGGTTAAAAATATCCTTTATACCAGCCTAGTGAGAGCAATGTCAGTCCAACAGATTTGTAATTGCAGGAGCAACACTGGAATATTTCCATTAATGCTTCAGCTTTCTTTACATCATAAACACCTGGGGCCTCATTTATAAACATTGCTTACTCCCAAAAAAAAGATGTGTGTGCTGCTGCTTATGCAGAAATCAGAATTTATACATTGCAAAGTTAACAGCAGAATGTGTGCACCTCTCCAACAAAAAAAAAAGACCCTTATAGATTGTAAATATGTACTGATAGCATTCTGGTGACTGTGTCACTGGTGACAGGAAAGGCCAAGTACTGAAACGAAGCCAAATGGTGTAATGATACTTATCACACAATCCATGTCACTCAGCCAAATTACAGACTTCTAATAATTATATCCTTTACCATGACATAAGGAACATTCAATTCTAAACATTTTTTTTTTCCAGGGCAGTCCCCCCCCCTCCCCTCCCCAGTTTGTCCAAAAGCACTTCTCCGTTTTAAATGATATCTCATTATGGGCCGATAATTGGCGTGATTCAGTTAATTGCGACAAGCTCAAGGTGTGAAGCAATTATATGGATTCCCACAGGCGATTGAAGGTGTCTGCTTCCCTCTGTGGAGCAACACCACTGATGAGGCAGCCTCCAATTATAGAAACCCAGACACTCACGGGGGGGAGGGTGGAGGCTCCGATGTCCCCTGACTCCCACTCAAGGGTCCCTATCCTTTCTTGGTGCACAGGAACACATTTTTTTGGTGTCAGCTTCGTTATCTGACCACTTTTTTATTTCTTAAATGGTTGAGCTGGCAGCGCTCGCCGGTGGTTTTACATGCTGCCAGATATCAGACCCCCCCGCCTTTTACCAGTAGCAACCGGAAAACATACAGTCCTCTACAATGTCACCTGAAGTGAAGTTTTCTCTTTTTAGATCTGACTTGGCTGAGTGGCACGCTGATTAATTTGCATATCAATATTCACAATGGGCGTTTGATTAGCTGTTTATCCTTAATTTAGGGAGTTAACAGGGTGGAACATTTCATTTTTCTCAAGAAAATTGTATTTAGTCACTATGTCAATGTTTCATCATTGAGGATATTTTAGATAATCTCTGTGCCTGTGAAAACATAGCAAGTAGAGCACGGTTTTATAAATGAGGTGCTTGACATCCAGTTTTAAAGGCTGACTCATTTCCACTGATCAAAACTTATGTTTCTCTTGATTAGATTCCAGTCAAGACTACACAGATTCAACAGGCATAGATCTCCATGAGTTCCTTGTCAACACACTGAAGGGCAATCCAAGGTATCCTCAACAAACTACATCAGAATTAACTAAGAAAACTCAAACCTTTCACACCTGAGTCTTGATGTCTACATTTTCTTTTCAGGGATCGAATCATGCTACTGAAGCTGGAACAAGACATCTTGGACTTCATCAACAATAATGAGTGAGAAATATTTACAAACACAAGCCAAGTCATTTGCGTCACTCATTGTTGGGAATGAAAAACTTGTCAACACAGATTCCGACAGTTCACGTAGTTGAGATAACAGAGCTCTGTTGAACAGGAGTGCAGACGTTTCCTCATACTTTGAGATGGGCTTTGCTTGAAGTCACACAATTAAGCCAAGCAGCTGTTCATTGTGCCAGCTGTTTCAGTAATGATTACTCTGCAGAGTTGACAGCCCTGTTTGATCCACGGACTCATTTTATAAGAATTCTCTGAACTTTGATACTGCAATGGTCATCAGAGTCCATATTGGATTTTCATAGAATATTCAGTGTGGATTACTGTTACTAATGAAGTCGTGTTTTTCTAGAGGGTTTAAAGTGCCCTCCAGTGAACTCAGAAGCACCTTGAAACATTTTGGAAACAGTCCCACAGGCAGCTGTTGCCTTATATGGTAGAATAGCAAGGTCGCTGCCTGGTGATCCAGACACATTGTAGCCCTGTCTATGCCCGTGATTCAGTCACAAACCTCATCTAGACTGGGATTTTGAGTTTCTCCAATCGAACAACTGAAATATTTTTACTAATTTACCACAGATGGAAAAGGCTGTGTATCATTCAAAAATATTTGATACTGGTACAAATGCTGAATTCTTAGCTTCAATATCAGCTCTTAAACTCTACTTTTCTATCAGTTTGTATATGTACTTTCCATTTTAACTAAAAAGAAAATTGAATTGCACCTTACAGCATTAAGTTTTTATACACTTAAGTCATTTCACAACCAAAAATTATAAACTTATTGATCATAAAATGGTTTAGTATAATTTTCCTGTTTTAAGACTTTAAACCACCCCTAGCTTTTGTCTACTCAAGGCAGTTTTACAACATAAAATCAAACCTGTTTCTGGTGACTTGAAGTTGTCTGATATCTTACGACATGTATAGATGGCGATGTGATAATGATACTTTAGAACAGCAAAAAGCAGATAGCAAATTAACCTTTGATATATTCAACATCTAATTTAAATATACAAGTCTGGATCACTGAACATCAAATTTAAATTAATCTGCTTATTTTTTACAGATTTTTCTTTTCTCAAAGGCCATTTGAGTCCAGTTATCGACCATTATTAAATCCAAATTCTGCTAGTCCCGGTAGTCTACAAAATGTCTTTTTTCCACCACTTAATTTGCTTTTCTCTAATAAGATGGTTAATAAAACAGTATAATGGCCATGCATGCATGTTGCACTAACATTAATGAGATTTTCTGTATGGATAATTAAATTTCAAACCAAAAACAGACTTTTTAATGCTGAATCTATCAATTCAGTGCCATAGAAGTTTGAAGGCTCACTACCTAGTTACAGAGATGATCATAGTCCGAATTTTTCAATTTATTAACTCGAGCAATTTACATAATTTAAGTGTAAGATAATTTATTACAATATAATATTATCAAACAAAAAGCTGTTAGCCCAGTGTTGACCCTTGCGGCACTCCTCATTTTCCATAAGAGCTGATTAAGTGCTACCCAGTAAAACCACAGTAGTGAGATTGTGATGATGTTCCTGTTTGATTCTTTCAGAAGCCAGGAGAGAAAGTTCCCACCTATGACATCCTACCACAGGATGCTGTTACACCGTGTGGCAGCCTACTTTGGCATGGACCATAATGTGGACCCCAGTGGAAAGTCAGTGGTCATCAACAAAACCACCAACACTCGAATGTGAGCTTCTGCTTAATCCACTGACTGTCACTTGAGTCAGATTTCAGATTGATGGAAGTGGATGAGAGGAGGTTAGCTGAATTGACATTTTTTAATTGTGAAAACTATTGCTTTGCTAGTTATTTTTCTGAAACCATATACTGTTGCAATCAATCGACAGACAAGTCAGTTTCCTCCCCTCATTGTTGGTTGGCATATGTTGCTGTCAGCATCTGCCTGAAATTAAGCTGCCACTAAAACTTGTGTAAATTCCCCACCAACAGACCCGATCAGAAATTCTCAGAGCACATCAAGGATGACAGGGCGGACGATTTTCAGAAACGCTACATTCTCAAACGAGACAACTCCAGCTTTGATCGCGAAGACAGCACGGTAGGTGTTTTTTTCTTTCTTTTTTCTTTTTTTTTCTCCTTCCACCAAGCTGTCACTTTCATTTCTGACATGTTGGTAAGAGTGGGACAATCTGGCGTCGCTGACATAGCTGCTAAAGAAGCATGTGTGTGTGTGTGTGTGTGTGTGTGTGTGTGTATGTGTATGTGTGTGTGTGTATGTGTGTGTGTGTGTGTGTGTGTGTGTGTGTGTGTGCGGTGTGTCCTTGCCAGATTCGAATGCGTTTGAAAGCTGACAAGAGGAGCAAATCGATGGAGGAGAGGGAGGAGGAGTACCAGCGAGCCAGAGAAAGGATATTTGCACATGATGTGAGAGCTGTTTGTGTAGGCGGGATGGGGGCGGGGGGCCATGTTGCACAAATCTTTGTGTCATTTTTATTCATGTGCAAATTCAGTCGAGTTTTTGCTACCAATTACCAGTGCTGGATTTATGAATGCATAAATGGGGTTGCTCTGATTTGGGGGCTACGTTTTTGGCAAGAATTTGTTCTTAGACTTGCAAGTGGGCACACTGGAGCCAATATTGATATTGATTGAAACTTTTATTGTAACATTCACCAGTGCTAAAACAAGACATGTTCAAGATAACATTGAGAAGTGACTGTACTATCAAATTTCTGAACCACTGTCGTTTTTATTTCCCCCACAGGGCGATCATTTCATTCTAGACAGAAGGTAAGTCATAAAACCACATTTATCACAAGTCCACTGACTCTACTCCTCTTATCACATTGTAATATTTTTTTTCTAAAAAGCTGTATCTAATGGGGGTAATGAATTGTAATTTAATTGGCCAAAGTAGGTGATTTCATCCTTTAAAATTTAACATAAGCACTTGAAATGACGTTCAGTCACTTTTATAGTTTTGCTGTCAGAGGAGCAATTAGAGTCAGCTTTGTCATGTTTTAAATTGGTAGATATCTCATTTTGTCAGCGCCTGTCCTGTAATACCTCTTTTCCCTTCAGTGCTCAGGATGAAGACGCATGCATGAGCACCCAACAGAGGCGGCAAATGTTCAGGTAGGTCCACCCTGTCACACATCATTCAGCTCCTTTCTGGGACTAAACCGCAGGCTGAAAACCCTTTGAATCGTAGTCTGTCTTAATCAGCTCGCCCAGGAACAGGAGTGCTGATCTGAGGATTTGTTTTGCCGCTCAAGAAAGCTTCTGTTAAATAGGATTTTCTGCCCAGGCTTCCTCATGTGGGCTGGGGTATTCAGACCAAAGCTTGCCAATTAAACCATGAAACAGTTTTTTATATGTCATCTTTTATTGATCGAGCATCAAACAGTATATAAGAGTAATGTTGGGAAGAAATCTAAATAGGATTCAGACTTATTGATTAAATTTCAACAATTTATGAGCATAAATGTGCTGACTTTGTTCTTACAAGATGACTACATATCACTCTTTCAATTTCCAAGGCCTTTCAATATCCTATAAACAAATAAAGCATTACTTTTTTCTGCAGCTGCTCTCGGGCAATGTCAGATCTCATTTCAAAATATAATTGAGATGAAAATATGCCTTTTATTGAGTTTTTGTGCTCTAATTGTGATAACATAGTTTATTTAATGAGTAATTTTGCTTTAACTTGAAATAGCTAAAATAAATACAGCAAAATTTGTGCCAAGATTTGAATCTCATCCAGACCGCACTGTTGAAATGTAGCAAAAGTGGCAAAAAAAATTTAATAAAAATGTAGCACTACATAATAGTGCAGTATATTTATAGTGTACTATTACTTTTAGTCACAGGTAAGCAAAATACAGCATACTGTGACTAAACATGCTTAATGAACAACATGGAAAAAGTAGCTTTCTTGTTTTCTGTGAACAGGTTAGGGGCCGGCCGGCCAGGTGCTAGCCGACAGAGCAGCTCAGAGACTGAAACGCTGCCTCGCCATGGCGAGCCTCGGCCGTGGAGCAGCACAGACAGCTCAGATAGTTCCAACCGACTCGCCCCACGGCCCGCCATCACCAAGGCCAGCAGCTTCAGTGGTATTTCCCCCGGCCTCATGCGAGGGGACAGCACAGCCAGCAGCAAGAGCACTGGGAGGCTCTCCAAGACAGGCAAGATCCGTGTCTAAATACTCATTTTATTTTATACAACGATGAGTCAGTGTCTTCAGGGTGTCCTCAGTATGTATAAAGTACAACTTAAACAATATTGTCGCTCGCTAAAATGCTTCTGAAAACAAAAAACTGCATATACTTGCATTTTAAAAGTGAACTATTCAATATTGTGTCATCTACAGAATTTTTCATCGAATTGTTTTTCGAGGGAAGGGCCAATGAGTCATACTTGAACTGGAAATATAAGGGGCTGATGGCACTGTTCAGCATTTTATCAGCATTATCTTTGCGTATTGTTTTATGCCATAAAGTAATTTAAGCTCTGTTTTGGCTCCGAAACAATCTCCTCTCTCTGTTTAGTTGGTACCCTCATGCAATGTCCTGCCCACAGAACTATCTGATGGATCACATATCAATAAACATTTGTTATTTGCCAGAACTGATAATTTATAATGCCCCAAGTTTTCTGTGGAACTTCACTTTCTTTTCTTGATTTGGCAGTTGGCTTAAAGCCAGCGCAGTAGGTTTGTGTTCATGTTAAAAATTTAGCACATAGATTTTTGTTCTTGCTGCAAATATCCATTTGGTCCAAATATCAGTTTCCCTCATTAGTATTTTTGAACATTGGTGGTGGAAGAACACATCCTCAAACCATGCTAAAAATGAAGCATCTTACCTGAATTATAATTCTGATTGCAGAGGGAATGACTTCTCATTATTTAAATTAAAAAGTAAGTTTGTGTTGTATTTAAACATGCCCTCCGTTATAACTTGAGGAGAAAATATCACTAATTATTATGCAGTGTTATTCGTTGTGCATGCAGCTTCAAGAAAAATCCTCTGGCATCTCAAGGCTCCTGAGGTCTTATCAGAACAAATGTTTGTTGTCCTGCAGCGGTCAATAAAGTCTGTGGGCCGCCTTGTAACTGGACAGCTGTCAAAACTAATTACCGCACGGCAACACGGTGATGGAAGAGGCTTTTTAAAAGTGTTGTAGCAGCAGTAGTACAAAAAAAATGTAGCAGTGAGGAATTACTGCATAATGTATAAGTCTGAGCGCTGAAATTGCCACGCACGTCACCAGGATGAAGTTAAGGCTGCTCCCCGACTGTGGGTGCTTACTCCACAATATGATCCATCTGTAATTTCATTGGCTGCGATTAGATGAAACGTGTTCTTCACTGCAGGCTTGTCGTCTTTATCTCAGCCGGTGCAGGGGAGAAATCCTCCAGCGTTCTCTTCCCCTCTTAGTTGGCCTCTGCTCTCCATTTTGTTCCCTGCCACCATTTCTGTCTGGCATTTTTCTATTTTTGCCAATCCCTGTCTTTCACTGAGAGGCAGCAGCAGCAGGCTTTTTGCCTGAGCAGTTTTTTAAGTTGTTTATGAGGCGGCTGGCTGCCCTCACTTTGTGTTTTGGGAGTATAAGCCGAGGAGACATCTTGCTGTGTTGCTGTGTTCCTCTGTGTTTGCCCTTCTCCAGAGCCCTGAAATAACCTTTCCTTGCAACTGGCTGTACGCTATTTCTACCTGAAAATTTAAGGTTATCTAATGGAGTCTTAATTCCTCACAGTTTTCTCAAATTTTATCTCCTTCTCTTTTTATTCACCAGGTTTTTTGTTTTGGGGGTGTTGTTTTTTGCTATGGCTAATTTGACTCACCATTTTGTGCAACGTTCAGTGATTATTCAGGGAGAAATCCATCACAGACGGTGCAGGGATACCAAGAGACTAGAATCCACTGCAGCCACAGGAGGTGTTGTATTATTAGAGAGAGGCACGGTGGTGAATTTTCTTCCCTTTGGAGGAACACTTGTTTCATTTTATGGATGTAGAAATATTGATGCACTCTTGAATAAATGTGGGTATCATGATAGTAGACTGTAAGATACAGTATTGATCTTCAAAAACACCATTGGTTTTTAGTTAAAACGTTATATGCAAAGATTTGTGGCTGACATTTGTCCTCATGGAATCCAATTGTATCTTGATGATTTTATTTGGTGAGTCCTGTGCCGTAATGTCACCAATGTCACCCAATTATGAAAGAAGGAAAACAATTTTAAAAAGATGACTCAGAAGTCTTTACTTACTATGTGTCTAATGTGTCTTTCTTGATATTTTTTTATTGTTATTATTATTATTTCTGTCACCACTGAATGTAATTTTTGCAAGTTACTGCCTGTTCAGAGGACCGTCATAGTCGCTAGGAGTCAGGAGTTATCAGTGGGGTGTTCCACAGATTTTCCACAGAGGACTTAACCAATCAGAGAAGTCAAAGCTTTTCATTTGTTTTTATAGCAAACGCATAAATATGCCAGAACAACTGGTACTCTACTAGCCAATTTATAGGGACTTCAACCTCCCAAACACTGAACAGCAGTGATGTATGCAAATGTATGATTAAATATGATTGCATAATTATAGATGCAGATTTAGTTTAGATGCATCAGTTGTTTTATTTGTGGTGGCCCTCTAAAATAGCTTTAAATGGAACAAAATCTGCTCAACAATCCATAATCTCTAGACTTAAACTTGCTTATCACAACTACCGGTACATCCTTCCCCACGCATCATAATACTGGTACAAGCAAACAGGATGCATTTTTATCAATTCTTTTTTTGTTTTTATTTTATTTTGTCTCTCAGGTTCAGAATCATGTAGTAGCGTTGGGTCCTCGTCCAGTTCTCTGTCCCGTCCCCAGTTGCCTCTCCCGGTTTCAGCCTCAACCCGATCCACCATCCCCAGCACGCCCATTATTCACCCCACTGCTGACACTAGAGGCTCTGGACACCCTGAGATGATCAAGAGTGTCTCTTCACAGCCACTACCAGCCAATGATGCTACTAACTACTATGTATTGCCGCTGGAAGCCTCAGGGATCCCACCTGGCAGTGTCCTGGTCAATCCACACACAGGTTGGTCATATAATACCTCCAGCCACTTTTCCATTTTGATCATGGAAGTATTTGAATCAGTAAGCAGCAATCAGTATTTCTGTATCCAAATGGGTAACCTAGTTTTACTCAGCTGGAACGTCTTTAAATCAAACAGAAATTTTACTAAAATAACTTTTCTATCTTGTAATTTTATGCTTTAGTAATGAATATTCATGACTTGGGGCAGAATTGTAGGTTGGCATGGACTGCACTCAGTTTGTCTGTCAAATTAGTAGTCAGACCAAAGCATGCTGATCAAAATGCATCGAACAGATGGGTGAAATCTGTAAATATTCATTATGGTTCTAACAGACACAGTTTTGAACTTCAAACGCTGCCAGGGTTGTTAATTCCTGTTGACTCTCCTCTCATGTTGTAGCAATTTTTTTGGGGTGTGTCCTTCTCTGTCACCATGAATTCTAGGGCTGTGATTTAAGTGAATGTTGCTTTTGTAGTTTTATCGTCTTCTGTTATACATTTACTTTTACAGGCAAGCCTTTCATCCATCCTGATGGCACTGCTGTAGTTTATAACCCGGCCGCCATCACCCACGCTGTTGGTAGGAACCCACAGCAGGGGAAAACCCCACAGCAACCAATCACTGGTGCAAACCAGCAGCAGCCAACCAATCACCTCCATGCACAGGTAAGTGGGCGGGACTAAACTTTCAACTGTAACACTGACTTATCTGGCATGTTCGGTTCATTCATATGTTCTCCAGAAAATATTTGTTCCTGTCTTTATCTTAATCCCATTATTGACTTAGATAGGGTAGGTAATGATATGAACAAAAAAAAAAAAAAAACGTCTTGAAACTTTATGTTCAGGAGGACCTTCAAGTACATTTCCTGATCAGATATACAGCAATATTCCAGTAGCAATATTAGCTGGGTTTGGATATGAAAGAGATTTTCAAGGCTTAATGTGGCAATTTATACAAAGAGCGTCTAACTTGCAAATGAGCTATGCTCATGTGCTTTTCATTTAGCAACTACAATAAATACAGAGGTGAATAAAAGTGTTAAAGCTGAAAACTATACAGCTGACAACTGGTATTGGCATTCAAGATGGATTTTTGTCAGAAAATAATTATAATAATAATTTTTTTAAACCTAGTTCCAGTGGATATATATAATTGCACAGAATTAGTCCACAGATTGGCAGTTTGGTGTCTAACAGACGTACTAACACAACATCACTAACAGTCATTTAAATGTGAGAATAGAAGAGGTAAAACCTAGGACACATGGTAGTGAGTCTCCCAGCCTTTTCTTAACCTCCGTCCAGTCTCATCTCCTGTCCTTCTTCCCATCTCTTGTGTCCTTCCTCAGCCAATCTGTCCTTCTCTTCAGCCGTCCTCTGAGCTTGTCCACAACCCAATGGTCTCTTATCCTCTTCCTCCTTCTCAGTTCCTGCCCGTCTGTCCTAACCAACAGTACACTGTGGTACAGAACTTCTTTTCCATTTTTTAATTCTTCCCTGTTCCATCTCATGTCAGACCTGGCTCACCAGACCTGAGTTCATTTGGGCTTTTATCTGAACAGTCAATGAAATCTGTCAAACTGACAGATTTGGACTTATTTAAAGTTGTTAGCTATTCTTAGACTTTGACACAGGTCTTGCTTTTTCTCTCCAACATGCCTCCAATAGCATCTGTTCGTCTTGTTTACCACAAAAATTCACAAGAAGTGTTTTAAATCCATTTGTTAAGCAGAAGAAGATTATTCAGGAACCATGCTGATAATATGTTTTTAGACTTTTGACTTAAATTTTCCAAAAATATACTGCTCCAGTTTCTCTGATGTGAATCATAGTACTTTTATGTTGCTTAATCACAACTTAATGAACATTTTCGTATTCTGACCCAAACACTCATTGTGTTTTACTCGTTTCAGGTCCACATGAACTTAGGTCCACCTTTTCCTTTCCTAACTGCACCTGCTTACATTCAGTGGTTTTTTTTATCATGTCTGAAACAAAGCGCAATATTATCTCACCTTTAAAAGTTCAAAACAGACCTTATTACTCACTCATTTGACTAACCATGAGGCTTTTTTTATCGATGGAAAGGTGTATCTAAATCCAGCAGGGGCCATTTCCCACATATGTAGATCATGCATTCAGTTAACCTCATTTTTGACCTGGTTTTAGTGAAAGGCATGCCTCTGTGGCTAATTATGCCTGTGGAAAGTTCCATTAATATTTAATTCATCACCAGATGTTGGCGCTGAATAATCCATGACTAAAAACACTACTTTTCCAACAATATGTCAAAAATGACCTGAACTCGCTTGCTGCAGATAAATAGTTCACTTTTTACTCATATAGTCTCTGCAGACTTGGGTCAGATATGGACCCTGTGAGTTTGTTTAAACCTTCAAGTGAAAGTCAATGGAACAAATGTCTTTGATTTACCACTTAGCTTAGGAATCAGCTGACCGTCCTCTGGTGGTTCAGCTGTATCGATCCTGTTTACTGAGCAGGCTGACAAATTAAAATGCAGAGTGACCCAGGTTCTGGTCGTCACTGCCCTTGTGCTGTGTGTTTATGTGTAGAGTGGAGCTCATTGTTGCATTTCATTTTCCTCTCAAGTCAAAACTGAATTATGTATAATATGTGCAGAGTAGTGTTGTTTTAAGCTCCGTCTCCTCCGCAGCCTGAAGCCCTGAATGCCCAGTTCAGTCACATGAGCCTGGCGCAGCTGCCGCCACCGCCACCACCACCACCCAGTGACAGCAGCGCCTCAGCTCCAGACGCCCGCCATTATCCGACTGTATACCACCACCCGTCGCCGGTGGTGCTGCAGGGAGCGCCTCCTCAGCAGGTCGCCAGTTATGTGGTAGCAGGGCCATCGGGGGGACATGCAGGGATGCTGCCGGGTCAGCCTGTCCCACTCCCAAACCCGGGCCCAAACCACGCTTATTCAAACACCAACCCAGGGCCTGGTGCCTTCTCTGGGTCCATGCTGAACCAGCCCCTCCTCCAACAACACACCTACATCCAACAGCCTGTCCAACAGGTACGGCAGTCACAAATACAGTCACATTCACTCAGTGTTATAAATGCACCAGAATATATCAGTTTCATTGTATCACATTGTCACACAATTAGTATTAGCACTGCAAAGATTATTTGCTGTCAGATATGAAATTAGTCACCACGTCTTTGAAAGATTACTTAGTTTTAGTACTTAATTAAGAAATACGGTCTTTTTAAACAACATTTTTTTACTTTCTTTACTCTATGTGACTCACTTAATTTTTTTCAAATATTTTTTACTATTTTCACTATGATAAACACAAAGCACATGATATTTGACTAAAAACAGTTAATGGTTCTGATGTATGATCAATACAGTAGAAAAATACTAGAGACAATAGGAAGAAATAAAAAGGGAATTGACATTTATAATACAGAAATAGTATGAATATACTCAGGAGTGAATTAGTTCTCACATGTTGATGAACATTAGTAAAGGGTCCCAGATCTTATGGAAGAGTCTTGATTTGTTGTTATATCTAATCTTTTCAAAGTGTAATACATTCCCTATTTCTCTCAGCCACATTTCAAGTTAAGTATTTGAACCATCAATCACATCATCTCGAGCTTTAGAAAACATTGATCAGATTTTTTATTATTTTTTTTTAACAGCTTTTTGAGATTTTGGACTAATTGACAAATTAAGGAAATAACTAATAATGAAAATAATTGTTTATTTGCTTTTTTTTTTTTCTTCGACTGAGCTTTGTGATTAAAGGTGAAGCTAGTTGTGATGGAAGCATGTGTAAAAAGTCTTGCGCTTGAAAATAAAAGCAATAAATAAAACATATAGCAATACATATATCAAACTGTACATAGAATGATTGGGTGAAAAAGAAATTGCAGACATTCAAGTACTATAAATGAGTAAAAGTACATGGTATGAGAGTCTGGTTTTCCATGTACCCTGTAACACATACTGCTGCAACCCTATTCACAAGCCATCATTGTAGAAACTGTACATCAGAAATCCTGCTGGTTGTCTCTTCCAGCTTCAGAACCAACATGCAGTAATTTGTTGGTAGCCCTACATTATGAGTCACCCCTGCAGTGAAAACCAGCTTTATGACTAAGCCTTCATTTCTGCTGTTTACTGGCGCTGCGAAGTGGATTCAAATGAGCCTGCTGATGTGTCACACCGTCCTTGAATTTGTGTTTGTGCCTCTTCGCAGGTGTCCACGTGTTACTGCTCCTCTGCCCACCACCCACACTGCTCCAGCCAGCAGCAACACTACCGGCCCCCCGTCAACCCGCTGCCCTATAACTGCCCTCAGAGCCAAAACCTGCCCCAGCAACAAGGTATACTCGCTCAACTTCACTCAATATTCTACTCCAAAGGCAAAATCTCCTCTGACACATGGATGAATTGAATCCATCAGGCTTTTTTTTAATTAATTATTCAACACCACAGGAAGATTCTATGCAACTGTGAAGAACCTGGATTGAACCATATGCCTGTTGTAATTATTATACAATCACTTTATGGCAATTATTTGCGCTAACCATCAGTATTTTGCATAATCATGATAACCATTCACCTGTGTGAAACAGCTGGGTGAACAGAAATGTGCTATTTCCATCATTATTTTCATATAATTTTCCTCTGTTTTATATAATACTGGTGCTTTTTTGATCTTTTTGTTCATATTGTTGAGTCCTCTTCATCTTTTACTTAGTTTTTACATCCTTAGCAGTAATTTTATTTGTATATTTCAATAACTTTGTAAATGTACGTTCATTTATTTAAGTCATAGCTGCCTAAAAGACAAACAGAAATGCATTTTTTTATTTATGTACCTCGGTTTTCAATGCCAAAAAAAGTCCATTCTTCATAAGCTGTAGTATCTGTATATAAATTAATTAAGTGTAACTAACTGTTAATCAGTTATTTAGGAGTAAATTAATTAGTCAGCCGAGTCAGCTGAGACTAAATGTTTGAATGGTTTGATACAAAGAGACATTTAAAGTCTCTGCTCCTAAATCATCATTCGATCTAATTTGGGGATGTGACATTAGAGGAGCACAACTGGACACCTAAAAAAAGCAGGCCATCCTTGTAGTTCCTCTGATCAGTTAAAACCACAACCTATCGGAATATCACTCTGTGTTTGATATATAGTCACATCCAATGTTTGATGTGAGCGAACTAAGTCTTAGTAGAATTACCAGACTTTGTGATCTCAAGAGTAAAGCTCAGCCTTGCTGCTATATCAAGAGTCGAAGGAGATATTAATAGACTTTGTTAACTCCCCACTTGGCCACTCGGCTCCTAGATGGCATTCTTGTTTGTTGTTGTTGTGCTCTTTCACAAGGGAGCTGCGCTAGCCGCAGTCCGACGGCTGTAGCGAAGGACAAATATTTCTCCCTTCCCTTTCCTCTCTGCATTGGTTTGTTTGTTTTTATGAGTTGAGATGTCTCCCCGGGAAGCATTCACTTGATTATTCTGTTTTTGTTTTTTCCTCACCACAGGAGTTTAGATTTTTAGCTCCTGCTCTCTAACATACACACAATATTAACTGGATGTAATGGTGGCACAATTGTGATTTGTATAGCACATTCACACACACGCACGCACACTGGTGTACACACATCGCTGTAAGTAGCTGCGGCACTATTCTGTCATCTGTAGGCTGCAAATGTGGCTTCCCTGCTGGGGACCCGGGGAGTAGACAGCAGACAAATGAAGCTGCCCTACAAAGCCAAAGGACAGCAATTATTTCTCAGGAAAAACAGAAAAAATGACTTCAGAGCCGCCTTCCCTCTTCTATTTGTGCATTCATTTAAAAAATATACATACAGTGTGTGACTGCATAAAGGTGAGGACACTGTAATGTGGTTGCACACATAATAAATTATCAATGGAAATTCTCTCTGAGGAACATGGGGATTGTTTCCTCTCCCTTACATCAGAAAGTCACCAGCACCGCAGAGCTTCACTTTCAGTCACGGTCAGTCCTGGAGAGTGTTTTGGATTTAACATGAAGGGATTGATTGATCTCCCTCTTACTCCCTTTTTATTATTTTTACAGTTTATGACTACTTCATCTATACTGTTATTTGGCAATTTAACAGTACTTACAATAGAATAGTTATTTGGGGAGAAAATTAAGCTTTATTAAATGTATACATATAAAAGTTATGGCAGGAGAGAAAAATATAGTGTTATCTTGAACAGAATTTAAACGAAATAAAAATATATCAAAGTGTAATACGCAAATGTGTACCTGATCGTGTAATGCCTGTTATATTATTTGGGTCAATGAATATGAAAAACCTCCACATCACTGAAATACTGCAGACAGCTCTCAGTAATAGGCTGGATAAGGACAAAATAGCATGCCATAATTTGAAAGCAAAAAAATATGTCTTTGAAAACATGAAATGCAATTAAAACAAGACTTTCTAAGGTTGGAAATAAGTCTTGGAGGCTTGTGTGATGTTTAGCTGGAAGAAAAACACTGAAAATCTCAGCAAACATTTTTATCTTTACCATTACCGTTCACAGTCCATTTGTAAAGTTTAACATATGTCGCTGTCTGGTAGATTAGTTAATTTTCTAGTTTTGAAACCTCAGAAATGGTGATGTATCAGATTATAATTTGTTAAAAATACCCCATGTATTTCGTCACTGTCTACCTATTATTTAATTATTGTAAGATAGAAGTTATTAAGCTTAAAAATAAATACCTTTCAAACCAAAAACTATAACAATTTACACCTTCAACTAAAGAATGAATGAAGTATCCATGACAAGTTAAAGTAAGGAAGATGGTCAGAAACATGACATTCCAGTAAATATATGGGTGAAACAAGGTTCAAGTTTCTGTTTTCTTTGCTTGATTCAGCCACATGTTCATGTGTAACTCTGTGTTTGAGTGCGATTACTGGTATTATCTGCCCTCTTTAAGTGTTTCTTTTGTGAACAAGTTTCATTTCCAAAAGCCCAACTATTAGTCGTCAGTGAACTAATATCATTAGTTTGTCCTATTAGGGACCCAGGTGATGTTGCAGATGGAGATGACAAAAGACGAAAACATTTGTGCCACTTAGAAGCAAATCTGGTAATCGTTCTTCCAGGAGACCCCCTTTCTTGTGAGATGTTGTTTTTCTACCACAGAGTAAATGTTTGAGCCTGAGAGGCGGGATGCGGGGCCGGGACGCTGTCTGAGAGGCCTCTATGAATCTCACAGTGAACCGGTCTCTTTTTCAGCCCCTCACTTCACACCCACAGGATGTATTTTTATCTCATTACAACTAGACTGTTAGAAGAAACAGTTTTGCATAGATAGGAAATTAATTAGCCCTAACCTCTCTTCGCTGGATGGTTTTGGAAATGGGAAGGTCAGCTCTGCACCGGCCAGGTTCTGCCATGATGTTAGCACAGTCGGCCATTATCTCCCGCTGAAGAAATTTTCTTAAGAAGTCGCAATTGTCTCTCATCTCCTGGCTGCTGGAATGAAATCGGGTGCGTTTGATATTACAGTCATTTCATGCTTGGTTTGTAAGTGAAGGTGGGAGGCGAGGGTGGATAAAAATAGTCTTCCCCCTTGTTCCTCACGGAGCACTTTCATTGTCTAGTTGTACTTTTCTCCCAGGGCGGCAGACTGTAAAGACACCTTCACAAAAGGACGTCCTCTCCTTTGCCACTCGGATTGCCACATTGTGTGTGTCGCAGGGGACAGTATTTTCAAATGTCTCTTTTTGTCACCTTGACATTTAAGTGTCTTGATTTCCCCCCGGCTACGAGTAAGCGTCAGGCCAGAACCGTGTGACTTTGCGCCGTCTTTTGTGTGTCATTTTCTTAGGCCACTCCAAATGGCTTTTTAACAAGTGCTGTAGAGATGTGGTCTCATTCTCTGTTTACCCCCTGAACTTAATCACTCGTTAGAGTAGCCCTTGTTTTTTCCAGCCACTCAGGTTGCAGGTTCAGGCCACCACAGGCTAAATCAAATATATTGACTTTCTCATTTATTCCAAGTGCCTCAAACCAGCTTAGCTGTAACAGCTCAACTCCCTGAGCCAAGCCAGACTTCCACAATCTTTCAATCTGCCGCTCGGTTCATTGTTCTCCTTCTCATGGTGGAACGCTGCTCTATTGTGACTGTTCGTACACATTGTTTCTACAAACAAATTTCCTTTAAAAATGGGTAAAGTTTTTAAAAGCTTAATAATAGAGCTTTTCTATTGATTGATTTAGTGATTATGATTTAGTGAAAGAATGGAAGGAATGGGCAATGCATCGAGTTAATTTGTTGTTGCTTTTTTCATCAATGTGAAAATGGAAAACAAACAGTATTTCTTCTGCCGACCTCTCTTGATCCATAAAATTCTAATTGTAACCCATTTTCTCTAATATACTCAAAATGAATGTGTCCCTGCCTCATTGCCAACCATTTGTGTTTTATTAGAAAATATTTTTAAACAAATACTACACGTTGGCTTTCTTTCAAGCAATGTTTTTATTCATATTGCAGATATTCATATACTTAACAAAGACATCTACTTTTGAATTATGTTTTATCTTGAGTTCATGCCGACAGAAATAAATAAATTAAAATTATGAATAGTTCACAGTGCTGACAAAATCAAAATTTCTGGCTCGTTTTCTCCAACTTTGCTCAATAGCTGAGCCTTGGAGTCAGAAAACAGAACAAGGACAAAAATGAAAGGAGAGGTGCAGTAAGTTTTATCAGCATTTTAATAGAAGCTGTATCAAACCTAAACACAGAAAAGGAAGAAAAATTCTGAGTGGCACAGAATAAGAGTAAATGAATGACTCTAGTGTAAGATGATAGTATAAACCTGAATATATAATAGTTTGCTTGTTTGTTTGTTTTTAAATCGATGAACCATAAAAACCTACACACTGTTGACAGCCTGCATAGAGGAAGTTGCAGGACGGTTATTATCAGCACTTTCCGGCTTCTGCAGTGTTTCAGTCTGTTTCAGTCTGCAGCTCGGTCCATTGTTCTCTTTCTATCCTGAATGCTGCTCTGTTGTGATTGATCTCTCACATTGTTTCTATAAGCAAATTTCCTTTAAAAATTACAAAAGTTTTGAAAAATCTCGATAACAAAGCCTTGGTATCTTCTGCGTTTTTGTTTTTTTTTTCTTCTTTTTTTTGTCACTTGCTAATTACACATGTGAATCATTGTATTTTTTTCTTTGTTTTCTTTTTTTTATTGCTGTGCTCATATCAGTGTCTTTTCATATGGTCACACCGCTGTGCCTTTTTTCATTTTGCCTCAGTGCACCAAGCCGTGATGCCAAACCCAGCGTCCAGCTACCAGACCGTAGTGGGCGTGCAGCCAACACCCAACCTCGCTCTCACTGGCAACCAGCAAAGCAATATGGGAAACCAGATGCAAGGCATGATGGTCCAGTACCCTCCAATGCAGTCTTATCAGGTACTTTTTTTTTTCTCTTTTTTTTTTTTGATGATGCAACGCTTCTGTAAGCATTTCCTGCGAGTGTCAGATAGATTAGAACACAAGCAGTTATAAATTGAAAGGGAGCGTTGGAGTTTATTTTGTTATGAATGACATTTGCTGAGGCTTTACATTCTTGTCAGGGTGGAGGAAGTGAAGTGAGCTTGAAGATGATGACGCAGACCAGATATTAGAGGAAAATATCAATGTTTAGTCGAGATCAAGAATAAAATCTGTAGCTGTATATTAGTATCCGTGTTTGTCAGTGAAGCAGCATCTTCTCCCTATACTCTTACTTACAGTCTCTTTTTGTCTTTGTTTTCCCCTGTAGCAGGTTTCAGTGCCACAGCAGACGTACCAGCAGCCAATGTTTGTGTCCTGCCAGCCAGGACAGGGAGCAGTGGCTGTTGCCGGCATGCAGCCCTGCTACAGCCTTCTCCCTCCCAACCAGCACACCACCATGAGGTATGGTCACGGTTTTCCTGTCCAGTTTTTACATTGGTTTTCCTAGATTCCCAAAGGCTTAAGTGTTATAAGATTTGAGGCTGTTTGCTCATTTTGGTCAACTATTATCATTACAATATTTCTGATTAAAACCGCATACACTGATATCAATGATGCAATACTGTAAAGTAATCCTTTGAAGTTTTATGTGTCATTAAAATACTAATATCAGCCTGCCATTATTTAAAGTACAGTGATCTGATTTCACCTGTAATTACATGACACTCTTAATGACAGAGACATCTGTTTCATAAAACATTAACGGTAATTATCGTGTTAGAATTTGATCTCCCATGTTTATATTATATCATGATAATCTTCTTTGGAGTTTGGGAGCTGATTACCACAGCGTCTTTTTACAGTACAGTTGAATATATTCCCATTTGCAGTAGAAAACTAGGTGCGTTAAGCTCAAGGTGCACTAACTTTAAATAGACATGATAAAAACACAACACAATAGCACAATAATAATTTTATTGTTCTAACATAATACTATTTCTGTGTCTTGACATTTAACTATTGTTTTGTTTTCTGAAATGTTCTTCCTTAAAACACAAAAAAACCATCTTGCCTTCCTTTTACCCAAGACCAAAAATCAGTCTTGAGACTGCTAAGAAATAAAGATTTGACATTTAGCATGATTATTGTTGAAATCGACTGAATTAATATTTATCGATAGAATTTTTAGTCATATGGCTCAACTCATGTTCAGCATGGATTTTTTTTTCTTTGTATTTCACTGAGATGTTATATTGATTCATGTTATATCAGGCATATATGTAGGGAATATCCTGAAGGAAACAAAGATCCAATAACTTCTTATAACTGATTAAATTTCCTTGTTCTTAACTGCAGATATTCAGAAAGGAGTATGAAGTAAAAAGAAATACCCTATCCTTTTCTAAAACCACATACAGCTCTTTATTTACAAGTATTGTTCTTTTCTTGTTAAACAGAGAGAAAGAACACACATTAAACCTACGGGAAAAAACAATAGATATCACTTTATACTATATTCCATTCAAAGCTTCCATTGTCTGTGCATACCAGTCCCTCTGCGAATGAGAGTAATCAGTTAAAGGTAATATTGCTGGTTTGCTCACACGCTTTACTGATCACATCAATCCCTACGTAATTTGATTTACATTGATTCATTTGATAATCAGTCCAAAGGCCTAAATGATCTTTCTGTAAAATTAAAAAAAGAGTTAAATGTGTTTTCTATTGTAGATTTTTTTCTCCACAATTAAGTTTAGTCATATTTACACTGATTATAACCGCTCCTTGATTTATGTTCACCCTTTCGCAACGACAATTTCTAACAGCTAAAGTTGCCGTAATCGAGTTAAAATCAAATTATCAGCGTGTACCTTGTCCCAGAAACATATTTGCAGGTACCCCGTGCTATTTCTCACTCTTGAAGGTGCCTCTTATTCATAGAACTAACAGGCCTGATCGGCGAAGCCCCAAAGCACCAAAGAGCCAAGGTCATCTTTGTTCACTGTGGGGGAAAAAAATGACGTTACTGCTACGATGCATGTAGTGAGCTGGTTCTACATGGAACTGATGAATGTGGACTCTGACACCGTCTCGGAGAGCTTTAGTCACTTCTCCCGCATAATACTCCTCATGTGGAGAAGTGTGGAGCATCTCTCTCATTACAGCTGATTGATAGAACTAGTTCACAGAAAGCAAAACATGTAATTAGTTTCTACCTCCACGGACCCAATCAATCTGGATACTGGTGAGTGGAGCACTGCTGGGAGCATTGTGCACAGGCGTATACATAACAAACACAGCACACGGGCACAGGCGCGTACGCAGTCGTCACCTGCAGAAGAACAATGCAAAGACATGAATGTGCGCAGGAGAGGTCACTTTCTCATTGTCCCAGCTGTGAAATGAGGCTGCTTTAGTAGGGCAGTCGGAGTGGAAATGATTTATGCCGCAGTGTTGGAGCGGCTCAGTCTTCTCCCACGAGGGCTCACTGTCCACCTGGAGCTCGCTTTTCACCAGCTGTAGCTCAGCACACGCCGTTCCCTGCAGGCAGGTTGCTTACAGAGCAGACTGCATACCTTACAGATGGACTTCAGCTCAGTCTCGCATTTAATGAAGATTTTTTTTTTTTGGAGCTTTAGGCCCCTTCAATAAGGTATGAGATGTTAAGGAAAAGTCATTTCATCTCGTATGTTTTCATTACAGTTCAACAGTGAGTTTCCTACCTGCGCCAATGATGGAGCAGCTCCAGTTTCCTCAGAACTCCTCTCCCTGTGTGTCCCAGCAGCACCCGGGCCAGCAGTATGCAGGTACTGGACCCGAAACCAGCCTGGTACACACACCCAGGAAGCAATAGATCAACACAGCTCAGTCTGTTGTATTTATGGATTTACTTATTTATTTTCTGCTCTTACAGTGTCACCTTCTCAATAATTTTAAGCAAATAAATTCAATAAATTAGAGTTCACGGGTTCAGAACTCTAAACTGTTATAATCACTGGGCTTTAAACTGATTTGGGACACTTTGTTATTTTCCCGTCATCTCTTCGGTGAGAAAATTTTATAAATAGCTGAAAAAAAATCCTCTCTTCGGTAAGAAAAGTTCATGAGTAATTGAAAAAAGTTATCTTTTTGGTAAGAAAATATTATGAATCATTGAGAAAAAATTATCTGTTGGTAAAATTTTTGTCAACTATTCATAACATTTTTTTTACCCAAGATCAGAAAAAAAAAAAAATTTTCAGCCTCAGGTGAATTTTGATGGATTTTGGGAACATCAACACATTTATACCATATACCATTGGTTGGTGATGCAGTTTTAATTAGAGACTGTCATGCATATAATTCTTATGAAAGATTTCCTGTTTTGCTGTTTATTTTGTGATTTGCAATAAAATATAGACCCGACAACTGTTTATTTATACATGTATACACGTCTTATGAAGAGCCATTTAAAAGGCTTTTAGGCTCTGTAATCATCTGCATAAGTTATATTTTACATAAAACGCTTAAATATGTAAAGCCTCTTAAGGAAATATACAAAGAAATGACAACAGGTACCAATAGAGGTGAAGTGCTTCAAGATGAAATGGTGCAATAACATCATGTTACTCAAAGCCAAATAACAAATGGTGGAAAAAGCTGAGGAAATGGGGATGAAATATGACATTCTGTCAGTTTCTTACAGCTGTTTTTATACAGGTGAATGGAGACGATTATCACAATTATGCAAAAGAGTTCCATTAGCTCAAATAATTGCTATAAGGCAATTATGTAATGGGTGTGACGGGTCTGCATGTATGTAATCAAATGTGGATTAATGTATGTTACAGAGTAATTATAATGTTTGGATCATTACATTTGTGAGTTAAGATGTACTGATCTGTCTGTGTGGGCACCTTTCACGGCAACTTCTCTAGTTTTCTCTTGAAATCTGAGGTCTCCATGTCGGATTGTCACCTCTTCCCAGCTTTTTTCCACTTGTCATTTAGAGCATGCTTTTTGTTTTTGCTTTCATGTTCAGATTAGATCAATTTCTTTAAAGTTTAGTTCACAACATCACAGATTTTTCTTCACTGATGGGTTTTGGTTTTCCTGTAAATGTAAAAATGACAGCTTTATTTTCAAGTTTATTTAACAACATTGCTTTTTCGGTGACATTTCCCCAATTATTGGGCCTGTCCTAGTGTATTAGCACCTGCCTTTTATATAATATTTTTTTGGTGGGCGTTACTCAAGCCAGTTATAAATTTCTGATCAAGTGTTTCCTACCATTCAGGACAACTGTGTAAGAAGATTTTGGATGGTCACAGACATTTGATGGTTCTGGATGTCTTATTTTCACTCTAAAAATAAGAGAAATTTGAGGAAAAAGTTGCTGAATGAGCCTCAATATCATCTTGTTTTGCAGTACAATCACGCACAAAAGTGATGTTGAAGAGAAAATTCACTTTTCAGTCTCTGACATTAGCCGCCCTGGAGATTCCCCATCACTGCCAAGCGTTCAGGCATTCTTTATTTTCCCCATCTCTCAGTGTCAATATCTGCAGAATGTATTCCTCCGTAGCTAAAACCCGGGGTTCATAATGAAATAATCTTCCCTGGGTTCACTTTGCCTTTGTATGTGCGTCAGATGCGTGATTAGATTTACGCTCCGGATTTTCAAAATGAAAAAGAGTGAAGCGTGGTGATTATGGGTCCCGGGAGTTTGGATAAGTGAAAGTGTTTTGCACATCACCCTCTTCCTCCAGAGGTGGACGGAGATTAAACAGCGAGACGGTCGACTCTACAACTCTTACTCGATATGTTGACAATACGTTCAGAATACTGTTGGAAGCACTATGAACGCAAAAGATATCGAACAACAAACATACAGAGTTTATCATTTCAATCAGTCACAGCAGTAGGAAAAAATGCCAAATAAATCAAGTACTATTCAAAGACATATCTAGAACAGTGGTGGCAAACATGTGGCCCGTGGACCAAATCTATGCCGCCAAAGGTTCCAATCTGGTCCATTAGATGAATTTACAAAGTGCAAAAGTTACACTGAAGATATTAACAAAGATGCCAAACTTGTTTTAGTTCAGGTTCCACAATATGATCTTAATTAAAATAATAGCATAATAATATATAAATAATTAAGTAACGATATTTATATATATGTATATAATAGCAACTCTAAATGTTCCTCTTTAATTAAAAAAAGTAACATTAAATCACAAAAATATTACATTAACAAACTATCCTTTAACAGTAAAATGTGAATAATCTGAACAAATATGGGATCTTGAAATGTTTAACATGCAATTTTAACTATTCTGCCTGTTCCTAAATGTTTTGTGCCTTTTGTGCCTTTTCTGAACTGTAATGCACATGTATAGATGATAAGTTGCGGAATAATATTGTTAAAATTGCACTTATTTTTCTGCAGAAATTTCATTTTTTACAAGTTATTCCCATCTTTTTTATTTGGGTAGTTTAAATATTTTCTTAATTTAATGTTATTTTTTTGCATCAACACAAGAAAAATGTGGAGTTATCCTTATTAATGGGCTGTTATGCTAGTATTTTACTGGTTGGGCCCACTAGAGACGATACTGGAATACGGCCGCTGAAAGAAAATGAGCTTGACATTCCTGATCTAGAAAATCTTGAGGTTTTCGTGGTTTGGCCTTTTCTTTGGTTCTCGGAATCGCTGTCCAGAGGCCCAGGTGGGGAAGTCTCCTCACTAATGACCTTTATTATTCATGTCTGATTATTATGGAAGAGCTACGGAGGGAGACATCATTTCCAGGCCGTCAGTAACGAGGTCAGATGAAGGTCTAGCGGCGGCCTCACCTACAGCGTCACCAGTAAACATTTTTAATTGGCTAGACCAGGGCCAGAAATAATCTGCATATTAAGTTAAAGATCCATTGTCCTTGGTACTGTTATTAATCACTCTGTAATAATTCATAAATCAACAATGGCTGTGCAAAGTTTGGGATGTGATTCCACTCACGGCGCGCCTCATACAAGCTTTAAGTCAACAGAAATTAATTAGATGTAAATGTGCTGTATGGTTTTAAGTTCAGAGCGCAGGCCTGTCGACGTAAGCCGAATGTGCTCTACCTCAAATTGTGTTTTTGTTTAAGTCACATCAGTCACGTTCATGCCCCACTGGCTAATTAGATAATTGGATCTCCTGGATTTAGCAGGGAAAAGGGAATGGACCCTGTTATTGCTGCTGCGGAGGTGCCCTTATAATCGAGACACTTCAAACCTAATTGCTCAGCTGCTAACGTTTTTTTTTTTTTTTTTTCCACTGATGAGATGTGTTGCTGAGTAAAAGCACTGAAACGCAACACATTTACTTGAATAAATATAGGGTGAGTCAGTTTTACTCGGGTGCAGGACTGGGAAAGGACGAGCTGATGTAATCGCACCCCTCCGCTCCCGTATCAGCAACACATCAAGCGAGAGGCCAACGAAGTGAGCATGGAGTTCAGACGTCCACACTGGAATTTTAATCCAGTCATTCAAGGCTTTAGGTAGCTTTTAACTCTAGCTCTAACCCTAAACCTAATCCTAGCCTCAGGCGCTGTTAACCACTCTAGGCTGAAGACTTAAGTGTGATGGGGCATTTGGGGCGCGGCCTCAAACCGTTCCGAACCGTTTACCAGAAGAGATGAGACTAGAAAGTTGAAATCATCTCTCAAGGCGTACATTTACTGTCTGGCATTTTCCTAGTTGTCTTCATTATTCTATCAGCTGGTTTCGTCTGGTTTATAAAGATGTGAACATTGCCCATTGGTTTATGGACCACCATTTTGAAGCCAGGTTGGTCTAGTTATAGTTAGAACATCAAGTTAATCACATTAATAGCGGATTATCCCACCCAGGTGCAGGACTGAATGTTTCAGACGGTCCATTTTAGACTGTATAACAATAGCTTGGTTAAAACTAGATCCTGCTTTGAACACACTTTGACCACATGTCATCTACTTCACACTTGTTACTTAATTTATCATTATTATTATTGTTATTATTATTATTAGTAGTAGTAGTAGTAGTAGTATTAGTAGTTGTATTTTTCAGTTTTAGTCAAACTATTTTTTTTTTAAATTTTGTATCTTCTCTTTATTTTTCTGTTGTATTTGATGCCTATTGTCTTGTGCTGCTGTACAACTGAATTTCTTCCTTAACAGATCCATAAAGTATACCTTATGTTAATATTTTAATTAGTGAGTTTTTATAAAATGACTGGATTGCTTTTTCCACCATTTGCGGTCTTTGTGCCAGGCAACAAGTAAGAACAAGCCAGAACGAAAGTCACAAAGTGCGTCACAGTATAAGACAATAATAAGGTATAAAAAAAACAATATAAATAGATCAAACTAATTAAAAGCAAAAGCCTGCACAGGTGGGTCTTAAGCTTCTTCTTAAAGGTATCAGGAGAGTCCAGTGGGAGTAACTTCCAGCAGAATGGTACTGATTTCTTCATCTAAGTAGCATTAACAAATCCAATAATGGTATTTCCTGTCATATCAGACTATACCTTTTTAAATGAATTTGGAAGAAAAAAAAAAAAAAAGTGATTATTTGTGCGTGTGAGCTGTCACACTGTGATAAATAACTGGAATAATAAACAGGAGTGTTTTATCTCCGTCGTCTTCCTCGCCTAATTTGACTCTTGTCAGCCACGCTGTCGTAGCAGACATTTCACTTCCATCTTGTGTTTGTGTCTTTTTCCCTTTTTAATGTGTGCGTGCAGGGCTGTTACCCCCGGCCCCCGGCAGCGGCATGGTGATGCTGCAGATGACGGCGCCCCCCTGCCAGCAGCCTCGGGCCCCCTCCCCCTGCCAGAGAAAACAGCCGAGCCACAAACACCCAGGCCCCGAACACCAGCGCAGCCGCAGGCCCGCCGAGCTCCCCCCGCCTCCAGACAACACCCAGGTACAAACGCTGCCCATATGTGTGCATCGACAATGGGGGTGGGTGTGGGGAGGCACTGGACTTGAACTGTGACTATAATTCTTTTTTGCTGTTAATGTCTAAGCTTGTAATTCTAACCTTTTGATTTCTTCTAATGGTTTTGAAAAGATGTAATTAGCTCCGTGGCCCAGAGGGTCTAAATAGACAACAGTAATTTCCAAAAAGTTTTACATTTAATTATAAATTTAGTTGATGTTTGCCACATAAGATAATATAGAACGTGTCAAAAAGTTAAGCCACTCACAAGAAAGCAATTTTAAAGCTAATTTAGTTTTGTTGTGTGACAGCACCTGACGTGAGAATCGTCCCCTTGAGCCAAACCCTGCTTCACTGGTGCTGCCGTCAGGTTAAATGTCGTAGCAAATAGGCTCAGCGAATGAAGCCACTGCTGCCGTAACCTGAAAATGAGGAGAAAATAGTCCTCAGCATTAGTCTGTAATGGTACATTAGGGGGACTAATGGGGATAGAATGGTACATTAAAGCAACAACTCGAAAAAGAGAATGACTTTGGGAAAGAAAGAAAAAGCCGAGGTGGCTTTTTTTTGAATGAAAGTGTTTGTGTTTGTCTCGTCTTCCTCTCCATTTCCACAACCGCCGGGGTGTTGTGTGTAGAGCAGCCTGCCCTCGTCCCCGGCACTCACACCTTCGCCAGGCCAGCAGCCCAGCGTCAAGGGCCTCCCATCAGGCATCTCACCCATCCCTGTCATGGCCCACCACCCGCACCACCACCCGCAGCTCCCTACAGCCTTCTGCCACAGTGGACAAGGTCGGACACACGGGTCAAAGGTCACAGAGCACTGTTTTTAAAAGGGAGATTCTAATGGATGTTTGGTCATTAACATTAGCTGTGTTGCCTCAGGTGAAGCGCACTATTCTCTACTGGGCCAACCTCTGCAGTACAAACCCTCCATCAGACCTCCGCTGATCCACACTGCCCACATGGTGACAAAACACCAGGTCAGACCCACACACGCGTGCACCGCAACAAAATTTTAAGTGTGTATTTACATGTTCAATCGACAAGCCTTCAGACATTCTTTAGTTTTTCTTTATGTGGAACAAATTCAACCTATTAACAAGTGTTGTGCATTAATGGTGTTATGGCGCAGAGCTGTCCGGAGACTATTAAAATCACATCATCGAGCCACACCATTACTCTGACTTCTTTCATTACCATGAACACACACTTTTGATTAGTTCCACACACAGCCCTCATTCTACTGGAGATTCACTTAAAGGAGCAAATTGTATTAATATTTGCAAAAAAAAAAAAAAAGCAGAAAATGCACAAATGTTTTAGCCATATTTTCATTTTTGCTGCTTATTTACACTGTTTTAATGCATAAATTGTTACATATTCTTTATTTGAGTTTGCTTTTTTAAAATTATTTTTTTTATTTATTTATTAAATCCCTTATTGCACTTTTGCTGTCCTTTCCTGATTATATTTCCATTTTTTTTTTTTTTTAATTATTTTTCTGTCTTGTATTTGTGTCTCTAGTGTCTCCGCAAAGCAGTCTGGTCAACATTTGTCCTTTGTGAAAGTGATGTATATAGAAACTGACTGGTGTCGTCCTGTTCCCCCTCAGGGTCCACTGGGGGTTTGGCGTAGCAGTCATGGGAGGAGGGCCGGCAGAAAATCTGTGTCTTCAGATCTCAGTGTAGGTGAAGCAGGTAATAGGAAGTCCAGAGGGAGGCTTGCGTTTGGTGAACCTCGTCAGTTTTAGTTTATCACTGGCTCTGACTTAACAGAGATATATCTACACAGTACAGTATACGTTGAGTTAAAACCTTTATAGGAGGAACCATGTGGGGCTTTAGCTTTTAGATGTAAAATGGAAAAACAGATTCCCATGATAAAATCCAGCCGCTGTGTACTCTATTTAGCAGAGTAACTGAAATCATATCACGTTTTTATTGTGTCAAAATGTGCTTGCTGCGCTTTATAGCCGTGGAAAAGTGTCTGTTTGTGAATGTAAGCACAATAAATTACAGACGGGGCAAATTTCGCACCTGGCTGTGGAACCTGCAGCCCCCGCAATATTGTGCCGAAATGTGCTGATTATTTCAAATATCACATCGTATTTTTGCACTCACCGAGATATTCATTTATTTATTTATTTATTTATTTTGCATTATTCAGGTGCTCTTGTCAACACACTCACCAGTACAGTCAACACAGAGCAGGTTCATAGGCAGTCCAGTGTGTCAGAGGAAAGTTCACCGTTACGTGGCTCCTGTCGAGTGAAAGTCTCAAACAAAAACAGTTATTTTTTACAATGATGGAAATATGTTTTTGCTCAAATGCAACCCGTGATGGAAAACTGTAATTAGCCAAATTACAACAGCATTTAGTAAAACATAGCGTGAACAGACAGTCCAAACAGTATGCACTTCCCATGGTTCCACCTTAAAGCTTTGGAGCTGACAGCAGCGGGTTATTGAAGCCTCCCGATGGTGCAGGTCTGATTTTTCTCTTCACCCATGACGGTTGTTTTATTTACTGGCTCTGCTGCTTACAGTGCTGTCTGTGTTTGTCTGCAGTGAGCAGTCAGATCCTGGAAGTGACAGATCCTCCGGAGGGGATCAGCTGTACAGACTCGCACCACCTCCTGGCAGTGCTCTGCAAAGGAGGCGAATTGATCCAGCAGCTGATGGACCATCAGCCCTGGTTGCGCACCACGATCAGAGACTCTCCCGGTGGGGAACTGCACACCAGTGACCTGGCATCATCCTACTCTATCTTTGCCATGCTTCCCTCCAGATACGCTGTCCAGAGCGCAGCGTTCCACCACAGCGGCTCCCAGACCACCTTTAAACTCCGAACTAGTACCAGACACAAAGGGGAGCTGTGTGACTCGGACAAAGCCAGCTCATAGCTGCTAAGTTCTTGGTGCACCTAAGGGGCGCCAACTGAATGCACATCAACCACCTGCCTCTGCTGCCTCAGTCTGGACTGTCAGTGAAAGTCCCAGACTCTGTCCAAAAACAAAAATCGAATCAAATGTTTGAAGAATGAATGTTCACTTTTATTTTGTTTTAGTTTCTTTTATCGTTTCTCTGGCCAACAGGTCTGTGCAGAGTGAGAGCCAAGCACCACCTAATATCAGTACGGTTTTGTTTGTAAAATGTGGCTGCTATAAACATGTCTGCTCAGTCAGATTACCCCTCTCTATTAAAGAGATTTCTGTTTGAATTAAAATGTTTGGCGAGCTCTCAAATTATTTTCCTGATTAGTAATATTTGACTCCACTGTGGTTGTTTTAATAACAGGTGTATGAGTGTCACCGCACCAAATCGAGAATTAAAGAGACACGGTTCCACGTTCAGGAAAATTCTGTAGCCATTGTTAAAATGTAAAATTTGGGTTTCATACAATATAATAATGATATTCTATATATTCATACGATTGTGTTTTATTCTCTTTTACTTTTTATTCCTTCTGAATAAAAAGTTTGGTCCCATTCGCTGACTCCAGTCATCACAGAAAAATAACCTGAGCATTTGACACGTTTATCTCATGTTGGCAAACACATAATTGGGTGTCTTTTGTTGTTGGAGCATTTCACTGCTCTTGTTTAGCTTCCTCACATCAAACTCCAGACTATAACACACAGTGGCACTAGTACAATGTGAGCCCATACAATAAACACTGAATAATAGATGTACTACCTTAATTATTTAAAGTCACTTTTATACACAGTGAATGTTGCATTTGCACTGATGTGATGAACAAGATGGAGATCTGATGGGTATTGGACAGGGCCTGGATTTTTCTTTTAATAGCCCCCTGTACCTGTTTGTTGCACTCGGCCAGGCCGCTTTCTTTTATATTTAATTAAAATGTTTATATGCACAAGAAAAATGCAATCGAGTTTGTCTATCTACTTTGCTTCATTTTTATTTTTTATTTGTTTGGTTTGTGTGAATTCATGAGAGGTGTTCTGTGTCTGGTGTGACTCTGTCTGAATCTAATAAATGTTTGCACCACATGTGTTTTAAATATTTTTTTCCCAAAATAAGATGCACAAGAACCTATAGTCGGCAAATGTTTCTTGGAGGAAAACATTTTTTACGAAGGGGAGAAAAAAAAAAAAGCAACCAGATGAGGCAACTCATTGGAAAATGTTGCTAGGGAGATTGCATGTGCCTTTGGGGCATTGCAGGGTTATTTGCTCTGCTTAGTAGCCTAATTTCAAACTGCATACATTTGTCATTTTCAATAAATTCCAGTTCAGTGAAATATAGGTAAGCAGAGCCCCCTAGTGGTGTGCGGTGGTCATTACACCTCCATTCGCCAATCAGGACGCTGCTTGTACTCCAGTGAAAGTGAAAGGAAAACACTGAGACCTGGCAACCACGGTTGTGTTTGTTTGTAGCGTGGTTACGGCGGGACATGTCTCCAGACCAAATGGACAGAAGTGAGGAGAGCAGGACGGTGGTGGTGTCCGGTGTGCCCGACGTGCTGCCCCCCGCCCGCATGACCGATAAACTGACCGTGCATTTCCAGAGCCGCCGGAGGAGCCACGGAGGGGACGTGGAGGTGGTCCGGTACCCCACCGAGCTGCACGGAGTGGCGTTTGTTACGTTTGACAGAGAGGAAGGTGAATTTACAGGTTTAGGCACACACAAAAATACAGAACAAGCATTATTACTTTGTAGATATGAAGTAACAACTTGTATTGTAACACAGGCTAACTTTTAAGCTAACGATAAACATGCTAATAAGTAAGCTAATTAGTAAACAGAACAATCCTAAACCTGTGTTATTAAAGCTTTGGAACATGTTTTAATTGTTCCATTTTGTGATATATTTGCCCATTCCCACTTTTTACCAGGTATTGAAGGTTTATTTTACTCAAAACACTGTAACATACAATCATTTAATTTTCAGCAGTCCTTCAAAAACACATTTATCCCAACATAGTACCAGTATATAAAGACATAATGATATTTCACGCCAAGTTTTATCACATGCTAACATTCTATGTTTGGACTCTTATAAACAAAATACATCAGCACTTTGCTAAATGCTGTGTGTAAAAGCAACACAATGTTTCAAATAATATTCACAAGACTTAATATTTCATACTGCTTGATCAATTTTATTCTCCGTAATTTAATGCAATGCATCTTATAATTCCTGAAAACTAAGTACATCGTTTTATAAAAGATGTAATCTGATACTCCAGAGTAGTATTCACAAAGCAGTGTTTCACAGAGGGCAACGTATTTTAGAATTAAGTATTTCCTAGGGTGGTTGACTACAACAGTTTTTCACAAAGCAAGGTATCAGAGTGGTGTAGAAAACATAACAGTTAACCAACTATGACAGAGAATATACAAATATCTTAGAAAACATAACAATAATAATCATAAAATAATCAAAATGCAGGGCCAGAAAACAAGTGACACCACTTTTCATTACTGTGTCTCTGAACAGTTTTTTGGCAGTTAGTCAATGTCGTGTCCAGTTTCTGTCTATTGAATAAACTCTGAATTGACTTGGATTCTGTCCAGTCACACCACTTTTGTTACCAGAAACAGGTTTTCTGAAATGGTATTGTCTTCTGTGCTATATCATCTTTTCCTGACATACTCTTTGGACCTTCTAGGGCCACCAGCATACTTCCTTTTCAGAGAACAAAAAAATGCAAATGTATCAAGGCTTTAACCCATCTCCAGTGAGAGTATGATTCAGTATTCATGTAATCCATTAAGCATAAATTGTTGAACATGTTTCCTCTTTTGTGTTGCAGTGAGTTCCCTTGGGAACGAGGTTTGGTTCCCATGGGAACCCCCTGAACATTTCACACTGGCTGATGAATCAAGTGTAAATGAAACGCTTATTTATATAAAGTGCTAGGTTGATATGGTTTAGAATTGATAAATTATTTCAGTGACACAATAAACTGTACTGCTTTGTGATGTGAAATAGCTTTCTATTGGATAAAGAAATGTCATAATATACATCACTGTATGAACTCTTCATAGATGCAGCAAGGGTGATTCAAAAGGAACAGCAGATCATGACAGACAGAAAGTTTTCCAAAGACTATCCTCTTACCGTTTTCCCTTTTACTACAGAGGTAAGTGAGGTGATGTTTTATCAGTTTTATTCTCATTATTTATAACTTGCATTATCTTAATTTTAGATATGAATATGTTTATTATCACTTTTCATCGGATGTCTCACATGCAACTTCATTTCATGCTGCAGGTGTTTTACTATGTCGCCAATGCAACAGTCGACCTGTCCATGTTCGGCAGTGATCAGTCGTCAGTGCTTCGTAGTCTGCAGTCAGCACACAGGTCAGTACGTTTTCAGCACCAGCCTGAGCAGAAAAAAGCTACGATCGAGGGTCCTTTCAGCGCCATCCAGGCCCTGAGAGAGAGCCTCATCAGCAGGACTGGCCGCCTTCAAACCCTAGTCTCAAGTCAAACTGCTTCGGCCAGACTAAGAGAGACTCCCCTTAATCCGAAGGCAGTATCTCATCACAAGCTTGTCGGCTCCCTAAGCTGCAGTGGTTCTAAAGCTAATCTGAAAGCGGCGGGCTCTAACAGCTTATCAACGCAACTGCAGAGCACAGGTGAGGCAGCAAAAGTCCAAAGCCTCCTCTCAAATGCAAACGCGCAAAACTCTGCCACAAGGCAAAAAGTTTACAATGACATTTCAGGTGCAGGAGGCTTTACCTGCTTGGACAGGTATGAAAAAGAAGAGCGGGGAGCTCAGGCCAGGCCCAGGCCATCCCCTGTAATCACACAGGACAAAACAGGATCTGTGAAATATAGGAGTGAGCGGGCAAAGGCCGAGCCCAGACAAGTGTTAGGCGAGATCAGTGGAGGGATTACATTTTCCTTATCAGGCCTGGACCGGTTCCCTGCTGAGGAAATATCAGCAAAACAGCCAGGAGTAAACTGCATTTCAGAAAAACGCAGCAGACCAGACAGGACTTCAGCAGCCCCAACTGGAAGTGAGTCTCTGAGGGGCCACAGCAGTACGGACTATCTGAAGCCGACCGATAAACTCCTCCAAATCGCATCTCCAGACACTGATGCTGCGGAAAGACTGGAGCTATCAGCAGAGGATGAGAGCACTTGGGTTGATTCTAACGTATTCAAATACATTGAAACATTTGATAAGGAGGAGTTTGACGACTGCTTGAAAGATCTTCACGCATCCATTCACTGCATTGAAGGATCTGAACTCACTGGGATATTGCTGGCTGATAAGCGAACAGCCAGGGTGACTTCAAGGGTCCAGGTGGCTTTGCAACGCTTAAAGAACCTGGTGGAGTTACGACAGTCAGACCTGAGAGTCCATTTAGTAAACTTTGATCAGAAGAAGCAGATTGACAACAAGAAAGTCATTGAGATCTGCGATTTTTGGAATTTAATGTTTGCTGATTGTCTGTACACGTTAGAAGATTCGTGCATAAAAGTCGTGGGACCTTCTGTATCCAGTCATCTGTTTTACAAGAGACTGAAGGATAAAGTAACTCAACTGGAGGACACATTTCCCTAAAATTGAACACTAATAATAAGTGTGTGCACTGTTGTGATTGAACACCATGTGGCGCCATTGTGCTACATTTTAATTTAGGATCTAGAAAGGAGAATTAGATGAGCTTTTGTCTATCACTAAGGAAATTCAGAATGTTTTTAGCACCTTGAATAAAACAGAAACACTGATCATCTTTGTTTTTCTTCATTTTAGCCTCTTTTGTCTGTGCATGAGTTAATAGTTAAGTCTTTAAACAGCAGGTTTTAATCCAAATGATGTTCTCACAGCAGTAGGGATAAGTCTTAATTAACCTCCTCACATTTTAATTACAAAAGATAAATGTCTAATTAAAAACAAAAATGACAGATGACAACCTGTGTCACACAATCACATCTTTTTGTTCTTTTTATGAATTCATTTTAGTCTGATGTAACAAATTCAGTAGAAAAACTGGCAACAAATACGTCAGTGTTATATTCTGGGGTTTTTTTTTGTTTTGTTTTACAGAACCACAAATAAAAATCTTACATCAACCAACAATACATCATACAGCTCAGAGAAAAGCAAATATTCTTGCAAAATACACCTGACACCAAACTTGAGTAAGGTTTTGTTATGTGTACTCATCATGTGTTAACCCTTAAAGACCTTTTTGTGGCAACTTTCAAATGAATCGTTATGTTTAACATTTCCTAAGTGATTTATCTCCATTATATTATCCTCTGAATTGTGCATTTTCTATAAAAATCAGGTATTTTCCTGTGTTTAATTTACTCAAAATGTAGATCATTAAAGCTCAACAGTCAATTCAAAGGCTATTATGCCAAAATAGAGAAAACAGTCAAATAGATTATCAACTAAATTTTAAACTAAGTGTTTACAACAGTCATTTTTCAAACTATGTGGGTTTTATTAGTGAATCAATGTATTCACTATGGATGAATGTCCAAATGGGTGATATCAGATTACCATGAAAAGATGACAAACTGCATTTAACCTGAATCCTTTACATATATTAATGGGATTAGTAGTTCCAAAAGTTATTCATAATTTTAGATCAGTAAATGCTTTTGGTCACTTGTGGCTTTTTAGGGCTTTGAGGGTTGTGTGTTGTGTGGATACGTGCTCTGAATACACACCACACTGTCAATGCAGATGTTTAAGCACTCTGCCAACAACTAAGTAACAGCAATAGAAGAAAATAAAATCATTAATGCAATGATGAAAATGAACATTCCTGCTTCTTTGTGGCTTTAAATGCATTGGCCATAGATATAGTTAAGAGATGTTGCTTCAAGAATAACTCAGTGTTTAAGCACCTAAAAGATGTGCAACAATTACCATTAGGCGACTGAATGTAGTATTTTAGGCTCATAAATAGAAGATTATCTAACTGATTAATAGTACATGTACTAATGTCAATATTATAATTATGTCATTCACAGCCAGGTTAAAATTAAGGAAGAGAAATAAAGTAGCAGATGAAAATGTGTGTGATTTACCTTGTTGGTATTGGCCAGTAGGGGGCGGTATGGCTCTTCATCCCTCCCCTCAGGTGAATTGTTTAAAAATAGAGACATGGTAGCTGCCACAGCCCTTCTCACTGAAGCAATTATGGAGGCAGCGTTTGGCAAGCAGGGGGCAGATTGGCAGGCAAATGATGTCAGTTGGATGTCCCATGATACACTCTCTCCTACACACACAAAGAGTGCAACACCTCTTCCACGCCTGATCAGTGTGTGACGTGTGAACACAGTAAAATCATGTGTGGAGAGGGAACACAGAAGCTTGTTCGTTTTCCTGCGATTATTCAAATGAGCACACGCCACAGACATGATAATTGATTCATTATGTAAAAATAAGGCACACCATCATAATGAACACACAAACAGACAATCACCCATCTCAGACACACACTGGACTTGTTACCATAGGAACATAGTGGAAGAGGTAGCCGAGCTGCAGCACCGGGCGTCGTTAGGGGAAGCTCCTGAATACAATGAAAACATCTAGGAGGACGGGGGAATTACATTTTCAGGAAGAAGAGCCCATCATCAGAGACGAGCAAAGGACTCTGCCTCTTGACACTCTCTGCTGCCCCTTTAATTGCACGTCTTGGACAATTAGCCATTATTTTTGTGTGTATGTGTGTGTGTGTGTGTGTGTGTGTGTGTGTG
>JAPTGZ010000013.1:15024891-15036788 GCA_029814645.1 Fowleria isostigma
ATGTAGCAGCAGCTCATTGGAATAGTCTGCCCACAGATATCTTAAATTGTACAGGTGTTTTCACGCCTGGCAAAGAAGTGGCTCTTGTCAAAACAGACTTACACTCATTAGTAATGGATGTATTTGGATGTACTGTATGTGTGTATTTGTGTGTATATGTCCTCGGTTTTTTACTCACTTCTTTAAACTGACTGACATGAACCTGTCCAGGGACTACAGGTGGAAATTAACCTTAGCTATAACCTGGCACCAACATCTTTACTTTTGACTCTATAGGTCAATGTATTGTCGTGCATTGTCCCTGTTCAAATAAAATCATACCATATGATGTAAACAATACACTTCAACAACCCAAACCAACACTTAACATTATAACTTAAATTGCCATTGCTGGTTGCCTTCATGTTCGCCTCTGCACCTGCTACATCCACAGTGTCCAGTTTAATGTCCAAAATAAATAATAGTTTGTCTGAGTGTTTATACCTGTATCTCTTTGGTAAAATATCATTGTTGGTGTGGACAGAACATGAGCTGTGTGGTTAAGAAGGCATAATCTGCAGCTTCAGCCGATAGCCGATCAGCCGATAACTTCTTTGTACTATTTGTGTTTTATATCAGCATTTTTGCTGTACAAGTTTGCAGGTAACATTTTGTTTTTCATTTTTAATCTTTTTTTTTTTTGTCTGAAAAAAATCATCATTTCCGAATTGAAACACACCCGAACACTTTTCATTTAATTTATTTATTTTTACAGGGACAATGCACAATATACATTAAACTTAATGAGGAAAGATGCATCATACCAGGTTGTAGCACTAGTGCTAATTTCCACCTGTTCCACGCTGTTCATGAAACATTTCCTCTTTGTTTTGGTCTTAATTTGTGTATAAATGCATTTTCTCTATATTTGGGGAGGTTCTGGACACAATTAAGAAGCAATTCAGCAAAACCAGCTACTTAAAATGACTCAGACCTTCTTTTCCTTTTTATTAATTTCTTACATTTTGTAAGCGAAACAATCAACTTGCTTTTAATGTAGAACAAGACGACTCTCAGGGAAATATAGGCTTAATATCCGTCTGTCTCTCAGATGGTTAACAGTTAACAAGGCCCTAGTGTACTTTTGCACATCACTGCCTTCTCAAATTTCCCAGCAGCCATGTCTGGCACTTTCATATAGGTCTTCTGCTGCTCAGCATTAGCACATATATGGGCCAGAGAGTTGGCCTGGTTGCTCGCTATATTTAGATAGAAAAGGAAATATCAGAGAAGGTTATTTTAGTGTTGATGTAGAGGCCTCGTTTGGAGTGTGTGGAGGTTAATTTCTACCTGAAATTCAGGAGCATGTTTAATAAAAGTGGTGAAATAAGCTACATCTTGGTTAGATTAAGTAAGGTTACAGAGCTGTATATGAAAAAAACCCCCACTGAAAATAGCATGTTTTACTGTAAAGTTCTGCTTTTAGATCTTCATTGTAGCAACCACACCCAGATAATATCACAGCCATCCTATCAGTGTCAACATCAGTCAATGGGAATAAATATTTCACAGCTTCTGTTCATTGTGACACTGATGGCTCTTTTTGTACCTTTTGTATATGTGAGATCTGAGGGCAAGACTTGGTCCTGACATTAAAACCCACATACGGAGCGACTCATTTGTCATCCCAGTGATAAAGAGCTGGATGACACCGGAGGCTGTTTCTTAGCTGTCTCCAGTCATCTTCACCTCACACATCACACAGATGCAATGCCTCAGATCTGCTCCGTCTTGTAATGTGACTTGAATCTGCGTCGAGGCTGTGGTAGGTCGCAGGCACAGTTGGAAAATAAAAGGAAAAAAAGCCACATCCGTGTGCAGCAGCCGCACATTTCCGAGGAGTTAGAGCAGGCTTTGGTGTGGATCCAAGGCCACTGACTGCTTAAGAGGTTGAAATACCTTCAGTTTGAATCTTATTGAAGAGATAGTCCCTTGACATTAACACTAGTATCTGAGTATTACATAACGTACACTACAACCCCATCATTTCTGAGACTCGCTCACACACTCCCATCCGCACAGACCTCGGATATTGAAGTATAAACATGTTCATACATTAGTTCTTCAATTGCATCAGCAAGATTTTCTATAGTCATTTAAAAGACAACAAATATATAAGTTCAATGGGAAATATTTAGCAGCATCTAGTGGTGAAGTTGGAGGCTGCAACCAACCAAACATCCATCACCCTCCTCTATGGTGGCCACTAAAAACAGCTTGTGTGTCTTGGACTGTTTTGTTGATTTGATATGAACTCTTGTCAACAGAGTAGGTGGAGATAAAGCACCTAAATCCTAAGTGGCAAAATATGGAAAAAATAATTATTTTCTGAGTCAATGTAGGAATAAGGTTGGTTTTGTAAAAGAAGTCAATCCCCTCTTTAGATATAAAGTGGACATTCTAAGGTAATGTTAAGAATATCAGGATGTATTGCATATAAGCTGTGATAATTTAAAGCCGTATTCACTCAGTATAAGTGTAACCTGTTAACCTGAGGTGGTGTGGAAATGAATCTTCCATGTCCATGTTCACAAGAAATAAATGATTATTAAATGAATAAAAAATTATTCCCTGCTCCTGATATAAAGGTTGACTACTTAAAGATAACTGTTGTTATCACATATGTCATCCATCTCCTCATCTTTTGAGATTCTCTTTTTTGAACAACTTACATTCCCTCTTCAACTGAATATCTATGAATTTCCATCCAAAACACTTTCATAACTTTCATGTTTCATCACCAGCACAGCCTCCCTTGTCTTCAATCAGGAAAAAAGCTAAATAAATGTGCAGGAGAAATGAAAAAAAAAAAAAGAAAAAAGTTACAAATCCCACTAAATCCCTAAGACATTGATTCGCACAGGAGTAATATTACCACAGAACCTGTGTGTGTAACTTAGAAATTACACACGGCAAATTCCACAGGGCTAAGATCAGAGACAACCTTTGCTGTTCTTACAAATTATTCACAAATAATAGTAGTCCTGTGTGAATATGGCTTAAGATAAAACTTGAAATGGAGTTAAGCTAGACTTAAAGCTGCAGCTGTCTCAGCACAGAGAATGCATTTTTTACCCTTCACCCTCCTGTGAACATTTTTGGAGTGAATGAGCAAACACTCATTTAGGAGCGGTTTGAGAAAGTCTGACACATACGCCCAGATCCACGGACCGGGGGTGTGAATGAATGTAAGACGTAGATGTAGATGAATAATACGTCAGGCATAAGAGTAGGGATAGAGAGTGTTCCATCAGCGTCATAATGTACCTCTCTCTCTCTTTCTCTGTCTCTCTGGGGTACACGAGCCTTACAGGCACCAACATAATACCTGCAATGACAAAACTCCAGGCATCTTTACATTTCCTTGCATTTGGATCAACCAGTAGCGCATGCAAAATCCTCATTGATCATCCTAATTTACTAAAAATTTGCGTATGTAAAAATGCGTGCAACTGGACTGCGCACACACATGTTGAAGCTTATCTACTAACAGGACGCACCGAGGGTTACGTCTCTCAAATGGGCAAAATAGCCCCCGCAACCCATTTAGCACATTTGCCTTGATGAATATGCAATATGGATGTTTTTGCCGGAACACTCAAAATTTTTGGGAGGAGTAGACACAAATATATATTTTGCGCACATGATGTAATTTACCAAACCTGAAACTGATTGCGGTGGCTGATTTTCCATCTATACAGTGCTTAGCATAAATAAGTACACCACCTTTGGAAAGTAAGATCTTAATCAATATCTCAATGAACATAAGCACAGGTTCAAAAAATCTGGACAAAACTGAATTTTACAGAAAATTTCATTAAACTGAGAACATAATATGCTGTATAGTGTCACATAGAAAATGTTGATTCTCAAAGAAAACTAAAAGTTTTGTGACAAATCTCATTTATGCTGTGCACTGTATTTAACATGTCTGAAAGGCAGGTTTTAACTGGCACAGCTTCGTGCAAAATTGGCTGCAGTTGTTGTGGCGAGGAGGCAGTATAGGCACAACCAAAGGCAACAACACAGAGAATCTATTCTCCTCGGGTCAACATTTTTGGAATGACAAAAGAAATAAGAGATGTTTGCCCCTCCCAGAATTTACAGCACTTTTGTAGCAAAGGCTACTTTTGTTCGTGATTTGATGATTGTGATTTAAAAAATATTTAAACTTTATTTAACCAGGAAGACCCTTGAGATAAAACTTTTTTTTCGATGGAGACCTGGCATTATGCACCAACACTAGACTTCAGTCAGTGTGATAGAATTATGTGTGCCTGACAGTCATTCAATTCAACAGCCCTCCCTCCGCTAAAATGAATTTGGCAAATGACATGGCAATCTTGGTAAATCACCCATGACATGCAAATCAATAGCACCTGCATTTTTTGGCAGAAGTAAGCAAATTTGCACCCGTTATTTACAGTTTTAGTAAATTAGACCCTAAACCTAAAGAGAAATGATTAAAAAAAAGTGAGTCTTAAGGGAAACTGGTAATTACCTATGATATGCCATAATATTGCATCATGGGGTACATGTTACAGTTTCTACAGCAGGGGTGTTAAAATTATTTTAATTCAGAGGGCACCTACAGTCCGACATGATCTCAAATGAGCGGGATCAGTAAAAGTAAGTAACTAAGTAAGTAACTAAGTAAGCTTTATTTAGATAGCACTTTTCACAGACAGGAGTCATACAGTGCTTTACAGTACAGTGCAAAACAATAACATACCATATAAATAATGACAACTCAAATTTATTCTTGGTTTAATGTGAAAAAAGTAAAATTACATCATAAAAATGTGAATATCTTGCACAACCATGTAAAACCTGATATTTGTAGAGAAAAACATTTGCAATTTTAGCAATATTATGACTGAGATTATTAACAACACTCACAGATCCCAGTGGATTTGTTATATTTTTAAAATTGTGCTTATTTTTCTTAAGCCATTTCATGTTCATATTTGTTCAGATAAATATTTTCGTGTAATTATTATTCATAGGTTATTATGCTATTTATTATTTTACTGGTCTGATGACATTGGTCTGTATATGACCCCTGATCTAACAAGATTTGGACATCATGAATTGTTAATATCTTCAAGTGCCATTGCTGTATTTCATAAACTGATTCCACAGGCCCGATTGAACCCTTTTGTGGGCCACTTTTGGTCCACGGGTTGTATGTTTGACACCCTTGTTCTAAAGCCTGAACACTGACCCACAGGGAGGTGCAGTTGTCGATATGATTACAGTAGACTGAAAGATAATAATGACAGCAGGAAAAAAAATCAATGACGCTTTGAGCCTGAGATGAAGACAAGTATAAAGTACATGAAGGCAAAGAAGAAGAAGAAGCTTTATGTTAAAATGACCGAATTCTGTCAAATCTGAAAAAATCAATGTCAAATCCAATCTGGTCAGTTCAGGTTTGAAGACATTTTGAATGATCTTTTCATCAGATTAACAATTAAACTCACAAACATCCTTTAATCCTGTCATGTAACTAAACTGACAGATATGGTTATTGTTCCGTCATGTGGTTTATCTTGAGGAGATGCTAATGAAGACACAATTTCATACATCATTAATTCCCAAACATGGACGCCAACACATACACGCACACGCTAAGAAGTTCCCTAAAGAATCAGGTCATCTCTGGAATGATTCATCCTTCACATCCAGCCTGAACACATTCACTGTGCCTCATTACATACAGTGTGTATCCATGCCTGAACAGACCTAATGACTGATGGGAGACACTCCACAGACTTACAGTACTCCGCCTAATGTGTCACTGCCTTCCTCCTCGCTGTGTACGCCATGCCCTTGCTGCCCCACAGTACAGCAACGATTCAGGGAGATATTAAGCTAATGGTTTATTAAAAAGAAAATGTCATGTGTTAGTAAGCCAAAGGGGGAGGGAACAGAGCTGAGCCCTTATTAAGATTCATTAAGGGGTTCCAGTCAGTTACCGCCGTTTCATGCACTGAAAAACAGAACAAAGCTAGATTGAATAACATATTTTCATTCTGTACATTTCTCAATTGTGTGGAACGGCACCATTGGCAGTTACCTGTTAAATAATGAAACATTTTGGCTCTCAAAGCTAACATTTTAGCTGATGTTGAGCAATTGGTGACTCACACAGTATCGTTAAATCTGTGTCCTCCCATGAAATATTTAAGAACTCCACTGACCCCGGTTGACTTACTCACATTTATTTGCAGTGGAGATTAATAGGGAGTCGCTGGTTTCATCACAGAGTTCATATTAAGTGATTTACAAATCATCATGTGTCAACCAAGGTTTTGATTTGGACTTGGCGCCCACATTCCTCTCTGGTACTTTATGAAAGTTTGAGCTGAAAGGGGTATTAGAGAATAAATAATGGCATGAAGGTTTCTGGGAAGAAGCAATAAAAACTGGCTTTTCAGGTTCATACAAAGTGAATTCCCAGGTGTGACTTTTCTCTGAAGAAGAACTTTTTTTTTTCATTTATAAAACTAAAAGATCATTGAGTCTGCTTATTTATTTTGTGTTTATTGCTTTATTGACTGATCTTCTCACATTGCCCTTGTGTAGATTATATATATATATATATACTTTTCTTTCCATTTTGCCAACCGTCTGTCTTACATTAATTTAAGACAAAAACTGGCTGCTTTTATTTGGCTTTGCTTTTTCATTGTTCGTTTGGAAACCACAAAAAAAAAAACAGAACAATCACATTACTTTAACAAGAAAAGGAATCTTCATAAACCAAAAACAGTCTTTAAACAGATTTACAGTCCTTTGAGCTCCATGTCAAATAGAATGATGGATCAGTTCATGCACAGTGTGAAAACATTTGATTTTGAGGCACATCACTGGAAGTTATGCAAGGCAATCTTTGCAAAAAACAGGAAAAAACAAAACAGAAGATAGAGGAAATGAAAAATTAACAAAAATTAGCCAACATCAGACACATGACCATGTTTAGAGGGGCAGTATGTAGTTGATGACAACAGAACGTATTTGTCTGTAACATGAGAATAAAATAAACATTACCAAATGCATAGAAAGTGACAAAACCACTGTGGTCTACAAACAGGCTTTGATTTATTGAAATTTATAGGCCATGTCCACATTCATCAGTCCTTAGTAATCTTAAGCATCAACTGATCATACTGTAGATCACACACAAAAAACATTCTAGTACAAATCTGTTTAGCTAATTTCAAAATAGGAACTTTTTAAATTTGTGACGCCCTCCAAAGGTCAAGCACAATGTGTTTTAATACTGAAAGGCCTTGTGTGGGGAGGATAAGGAATCAGTGCTGTTTTTCTGGGACAAAGTCTACACTTCCCATGAATACCAGTGTGGCAAGACAAAGAGAGCCCGGGCGAGCTTTGAACCCCAGACTCCTGGGTGGAAGTCACACGCGCTAACCAGTCAGCTAAAGGGATGTATATTCCTGTGGCCAAGTAGCCAGGGCGCATGATCAGTCGGAGGCATAGTGACAGGACCGTCACTGTCACACTAGTGATAACTGTCATAAGGGCATAAACTTGGCCAAGGTGTGCATTTGTTCTGAAGCTAATGAATGAACAGTGGATCTTCTTTACAAGTCTGCATTTTTTTTTTTAAGACAACAACTTACATAATGTAAATTGACGAGGTCATGTCTGTGAGTGGGTGGATGTTGAGACCGAAGTACACAGCAGTGTTGAACTTAATAGGAGCATTAGCTGACCTAGCTAGGCTGGCAAACGCTAAGCATTCACTGATGGGACACCGGCTGGTGTGTCTGGGACAGCAGCAACTGGTGGACCAGAGGGACTGTGTTGGCATTGCCGTATTGGAAGCTCCTGCGGCACCCACAACGGATATGTCTCCTGTGGGAAAGATAAGCCACATCTGGGTGGTGGTGCAGTACCGTCAATGAAGACTCCGGTTGATGACGGAGGAGGCCAGAAGAACTCAGCGGCTGTGTACCGGAGAAGACCAGACCGTGACTATGACATGCCAGCACAGACAGACAGACAACTGCCGACCAGATGCGGAACCCACCTATGAAACCCACATAGCGGCAGCAACAACAGGTGGATCAGCAGAGCCGGGTGATGTAATCCAGTAGTTAGGCTAGTGTTAGCTCCCTTCCAGACATCGTGCAGGCAAAACAACTGTCACGCTTGTAAAAGGAGATAAGGTAGCCTGGCTCCCACATACATACAATTACCCAGTACAATGCAGGCATAAAAACCAGTAAAACACTATAAAATTGCTATAAAATTTGCTAGTTAGCAGCAACAGAAAGTCAGACCAGCATCCACTCAACCCATCAGCAGTTCGGTGCTAGCTGCTTCATCCTTGTACATTCACAGCGCTTGTTCTACTTTTATAATTGTCTGATTCCTGAAGGACAGTTATTTATTATCTCTGTACATTTAACTCTGTACAGAAACATTTTAGTCTCGCCTTATGGCAGCCCTTGGTTTGTGATTGAAATAATGCTAAAAAAAATAAATAAATAAAACAGATTACCGATGCTAAAGAACTTGCTGTGTGGCTAATGCCAAAGAACTAGCCATGCGGCTAATGCAGATGTGTTTGCTAAATGTCTGACTGATACCACCACCCACTCTTGTCAAATTCAATGTTCCACTGCATATGTTTAAAGAACTGAATTTTTCTATACCTGTGTAGATGAAGAGGGCCAACTCCAGATTTGTTTTCATTTCTTTTAACTCCCTTCGTTCTCTCAATCAATGCCAACATTTACCGGTGTTTTAGCCCGTGCTCTGTCACTGTCCCGTTTATCTTTCCTCCATCCTTTTGTCCTCTTTCTGTCAGTCCATCTCCAGCGCCAGTATCTGCCATTATAACTAAGTAAAGCCAACAAATCCCTTTCCTCAGGAAAACGGACAGATTTTACTTCTCACTGCTAAACTTTGCCGGTCGGCATGGTGTTGTCAAAGAAATGTAACTGCTGTAAGTGAGTCCAATCCTGTCACGCCCGGCCAGGGAGCTGAGAAATAGCATTTAAAAATAACCTATTTTGGTGCTGATAATCTCATTTTAAATTGCAGACTATGATCAGGCATCTATATAATAATGAGACTTTTTCAAAATCACTTACAAACTCCTCACAATACCTTAAAGTGAAAGCTTCCAAACATGTTTCCATGTAAGTAATAAGCAATGTGTTAATGCATTTTGAGAAAAGGACCCATGTTAATACAAAAATTTAACTGAAATGTACTGACAAACTGATAATTCCTTACAACTTATACTTCTTACAAAAGTCTGTAAATGATCCTGACTCATGCATTCGGATCTGTTCACTGGTGTCTGATGGAACACTGAAAATACATTTTTGAGAATATAGAAATGTTTTAAAATTCAACATCTTTAAAACAGGAGACCAGTGGAGCAAAGATAAAAATATATTGAAAGAGCCACATCAATGTTACAAGATGTTTGACTTCAGGACAAACCATTATAAACTTATTGGATATTATATGTTTCACCACAGAAGTGAAAGATATTTTTTTCTTCAGGCATCTCTGCTGCTAAAAATTCCATTTATGTTTATTCAGTAGATAGGACAGATGATGGAATCTAAAAATGGAACATTACAGTTACGTCAGTAATGCCAGTGCAGTGATTTCACACTATCCGTGATGTTGCTATTATGCAATTCAAGTAAGTATGATAAATACAGCAATATGTCCAGCAGCATGTCATGTAACTATGGTGATATCACAAATGTTATTTTCCAACATAACACAGGACAAACTACATTAACCCTTAAAGACCCAGTGCTACTTTTGTGTCAGTTTCCAAATTACTTTTTTTATCTGTATTTAACCATTCTTAAATGATTTTTCACAATTTGTTGTAATATTATCTCTCTATTTTGTTGTTTTCACTGTAAATCATGTATTTTCCTATATTTAACATAGATATTAATTAAAACTCAGTATTTTCAAAGGTTATTATATCAAAACAGAACATGTGAAGGGAAAAAGTAACTTTTTCAGTCCAATCTCACATGAACTGAACACCAGTGTGTCTATCCACCATCACTGATCCAACTCCATGGGTTTTACTGGTGAATCAATGTTGTTGAAGATGATGGTGTTCACTACAGAGCCTCTGAACGTCCAATGGGTCATATCTGACGACCATGAAGAGATGACAAACTGTATTTTACGCCAATTATTTACATTTATTAACAGGATTAGTGGATCAACAGGTATTAAACAGTTTATGGTTTGTGTCACTGGTGAAATTAATCGGGGTGTGAAGATGCACAAGCAAGTATTCACACATGTGTCTTCAAAGGGTCGGTGACTGACACAGCTGGTGTGAAATAACATCTCTCCTGGTACTGAAAGTGGAGATCTTACAAACTGCTGCCCCCCTGCCGCTGAGAGCCAGCGATCAAGGCTGAGAGCTTGTAGGAAGGCTAGTTAGGCCGAATACCACGAGAGGTCAAGCCACTCTCTGACATCTCGTGTTCAACAAACTGTATTTTATTTTACAGCAGCCCTTTGAAGATTTAATGAAAGCCTTCAGCACTTGAGCTGCAGCTAACAGAGTGGGCAGTATGGTTTATAAATGACTGCGTATTTCTGGGTCAAACTGATGCATGTGTGGACACTTGTCATAATTTTTGTCTTGGACTTTTGACTAATGAACGCATACTACTGAACTAGAATTGCATAGTATACCATATGCTCCTCTCTGTTGCAGTATGTAGTGCAGCATACCATATGTCAACATATGTCTGCAGTATGGAACACTGAGTCACCATGGAAACAATTAGCTGATAGTTGTTAGTATACATTAACAGAAGTTGTATTTTTCCAGACACTCATGTATGATACAACCTGTTCATTGCTACTTTCATAGCTCATTTCCATTTCTTAATATCTATCAGTAATTCTAGAAAAACTTTGAAAATTATGTTTATGAAGGGCTTTGACAGTAAAAAAAAAAACAACAACAGCCAAACAAACATTAAACTCAGTGGGTATTGATGCAGCAGAAACCACAAAACCATAAGATTTGCAAGCAGTTGCAGTTAGTGATGATAAAGTTAAACACAAGAGGATAAATATCTGCAAAATGCACAACAGAGTCAACAAAACCCTGAGATGTGAGAAGATCAAACTAATAAAGTGGAAAAATACAGAAAGAGGCATTTGAGGGCAAAGCCATGGATGCATGAATAAAAAAAAAAATGACAGCAATAACAGTAGCAAAATAAATTAAATAAAACCCATAAAATGAAAAACAATATAAGAAGGTTAAAACAAAATAAAAGATTACATCCCACAGGGCAACTTAAAGAAGCAAACAACAAAATAAAAAAATACAAATAAATGAATATAAGCGAGTATATATGTGATTTAAAGGAGCTTACTGAGTCTGTGAACCTTCTCTCCTTAGGTAGTCAGGCTTTTTTGGTTGAATTTTACACCAAATTTAAATTTAGACACAATGTGATTTAAGGATCTAATGGACCAAACTTATATAGATTATCATTTCAATTATGTAGCAAGGAGGCAGATTAGGGATGCATTAATAGTGATTAGTAAAATCCATCCATAACTAAATTACAATACTTTGTTAGTACAGTGAATACATTTTAGCATAAACACAATGGAAAGGTTTTGGGTTAGGGTTACAAAAATGGACAAAGGGAGGGGTTAAAATAAGAAACACACAAAGAGAAACCACAAAAACAACACATGTATTCCATTATAACCACTTTGTACTGTTATCCTTTACATAATGATGTCACCAGGTACCAGGTAATGTACATTGACTTCTATTAGGTAAACTGTGGACTGGACATTGAGAC
>JAPTGZ010000013.1:15050475-15078058 GCA_029814645.1 Fowleria isostigma
GTGTGTGTGTGTGTGTGTGTGTGTGTGTGTGTGTGTGTGTGTGTGTGTGTTTGACCCCAGCCTGCACTCAGACAAAGACCAGGACGCATAGATGGAGACAAACACACCAACCAACTCCATCCCCCTTCCTCTCAAACCCACACCTACACTCCCTGGTGGTCTTTGTTCTGCAGAGATGAGTGGCCTAATGAGCTGCCTGCTGAGTGTGTGTGTTTGTAAAAGGGAGGGTGATCAGACTCATTTAGGTCATTAAGGTAAATGCCAGTTGCTTGGATTACCTTCCATTTGTCCCCTCCCTGGCTTGTCTGTGCCTGCTTTGCTTCCCGGCCTCGGGGTGGGGTAGACGGGGCTGGGGCGCAGCCTTTGATGCTTCACACGTCTTCCACCGGCAGAGGAAGTGGTCTGTGCTGTTTGCATGCTCGCCTGCTTGTCGAAATAATGTGGAAGGGTGTTTGAGGGTCGGATCGAAGGACAGACGGGGGGGGCTGTGAGGGTAATATGGTGACCCCTGTGGATCTGTGCTTGGTTGCCTCAAGCATTGCTTATATTCATGAGCAGAATTGCACGAAACTTCAGAGCCAAGCATGCAGATGTATCAGTCTTTTACTGCAGAAACTCATTGAGGCAGTTAGCCCTAAATATCACACACATATGCATTGTCTTATACCAGATAAAGGTTTTCATGGCAAGAATTAGTGACCTGGTGTGACCAATAAGCAATAAAAACTGTAATATCATTGCCTGCATATCTGGAAATAACTATTTGTCGATTGTTATTGTTGAACTGAGCATTGTAGAAAAAGTAATGAATACCCGAGCAAATACATTTTAGTCACGCTCACACTAATAAAGCAATAAATCTGGAAATTAACATCAAACTAATTAGAAACATTTAAGCAGAAGCAATTTTAATTTCTTAAGCTAATGTCTGCTCATACTAATCATTGGTAATACATTCTATTGTTGCCTGTTTGCAGGCAAATGGACCCATCAGTCTGTAATAGACAGATAGATACATACATACATACTTTATTAATCTCGAGGGATATTCAAGTATTCAGCAATTTTACAAACAACACAAGAAGACAAAGAGACAAAATAACACATGCAAGTTAGTAACCAGATTAACATAAACATTGTTAGTATATACTCAAAGAAAAAACTTGCTACAAAACTTACTCCTGTACAATACTATAAACAAAACCTTTCGAATTTAAATCTCTGTAGAAAGACTGAATGTATTCTCAATATACAGTATTTACACATTTCAGGGCATAGTGATTTAAAGTGATCTAAAGTGACAGGTAGGTGTAGTAAAACTACATAAGGTGCATACATATTGTACATTCACATTGGATAATAATAATAAGACTGGTGACGCTTGGTCAGTTACTCCTAGATGGATCTTTGTCAATTTAATGGTGGCTATTTATTATCATCAGAATAAAGATGAGTTCAGGAGTATTAGCACAGTATAACCCCTTCTTTCGTTCCTGATGTTGAAAACTCAACTGTCTCTTGATGCTTGCAATCAATGCAGTATCACACACACACTATCTTAAGTGCATCAGTGTTTTCTTACTCTCCCTCTATCAGCACAGTATGTGAATAGAACCCAGTAATGATAATGCTCAGTAGATATAGGGCAACTGGCTTCTTAGATAACTTCAGTGGATTTTTCCTTATTTTATTCAATACAAAAATCTTTAAAGGTCAGGGAAGGCATATTGGCTTGTAAACAAACTGTGAGGATGAAACTAGTGCACAAAGTACAAGTGGTATACAGTCTGCGCCACAGAATTATCCACTCGGTGTTTTATTGCATTAATTTTCTTTATGGATCTTTATGACACTAGCAAATGTGGTCTTATTTCTCTGGAATATATATATCTATGTAATATATTCTTTTTTAATCAGTGATTTCATCTATAAAAGGACAGAAAATGACAAAAAAAAAATGCCCAAAATGTAGTCTGTGCATTGATACTTTTTCCAAGCAAAATTATCAAAATAAAAAGTACTGGCTTGTATGAGAGTGTTTCCTGTCAATCAGTTTTAATCCCCTGCTTACGGACGATTGGTTGAAACAGATTTTCGCACCTTTGCACTTGTGAAATATTCATTATGTGCTTAGGCTGGACTGCGGAAAACAGCTTATTATTTTTCTGGCTTCAAGAATCAGTATGAGATGTTTGTTCCAACTCTCTTAGGCAATGTCCCAAAGCTGTAACAAATAAAAGCTCAAACAAAATCTTATCAAACATTTTCATATCGGCAGCTCCCAGAGAGACACATGTTGGACCCCATAGATCTAATTTGGTAATATTTATCCCGGGGAACCTTATAGGGAACCAGTTTTTGTTGTTGTTGAGTGTTGATTTGAACAGCTGCCTGCTCCGCACATTAAAAGATGACCCACTTTAAACAACAGGAAGGAAGTCAGATAAGAGTTTTAGAGGAAGATACATAATGAGTTTGTTGAAAGCAGCATGAGCAGATACTTTGCTGTTGGCTTCCTAAAGCTCTGGGACTTTTTCATGCACTCTGTAAGTGTACACACACACACTGCGCCCCCTCCATCGGCTGCCATTGTTGCACTGGATCACATTTCTGGGCTCAGTGAATTGGAGCTGCATGTCTGGCATTCCTCAGACTAAAGGTTTGCACTTCCTCCTCTACAAAGACCCCTATTGTACCAGCCAGGCCCAGATCCTTAGCGGAGTGAAAGAGAAGTGGTGTGGTTCACAAAAGCCTTACCTCGTTTCCAAGGGGAAATTGAATCACAGTGGAATTTGCCGACAGCGAGGGGAAAGTGATGCTACAGTGGAGTATGAACGGAAGGACAGAGGGATCCTGGGAGAGATTAATAGACCTTGTGGCTGCTAATGTCGTAAAAGGACTTTGTGTGTGATGTTACACCAGACACCCGAACCTGTGTCCTGCTGGAATTTTCCTGACTTGCTGTGTAAATGGAGCCCGCCATTGCACACTGGGAAACATGTGACTGCTGCACATGTGCTCCCTGCTCATAAGTATATTCCTAAAACAGTACAGCTTCATCCCTAATGAGGTCTCGTATGTCTTTAAGAGCCTGTCCAGAGCTCATTCGGGTTAATATTCAGTGTTTGTTAGGTCCAGTCACTTCAAGGTCTGGAGAAGTTTCCAACAATGATGATACTGATACTGATCCCTCGGCAACACTCAGAGCAGTTTCATTACATAAAAATATTAACCTGTTTATTACATTGTGGTGTAACATAAGTTGTCTGATTCAGCTCTTTAGTTTTGTGTTTCATCCTGGCATTTTTCCCACCTAAAGCAGTTTTACTGGATGGAAAAACAAACCTATTTCCCATGACTTGAAGTTGCCTTGTAACATAATATTAAAAAGTATTTACAAAAGCAATCCATGCAAAATGTTTTCCACAGGTAGATTTCTTGATATTTAATAGTATCTGTACTGTCGTTATGATGTTGTATTTTCATGGTCATTATGACATGACACAATATGAACAAAAACAAACTCAATTCTTAAAGTAAAAGAACTGGTAAGAGTACTGATAAAAACCAGATAAGATAAAGTTAAGTCCTAACAGTGTCCACCACAGTTTGTTAGTCGGTTCCCCAAACTCGCTTAACCAATCTATATTATAAAAGCCATGTGGCCTCTGTGTGTCTGGGGACTTGCACGAAATCCAGAAAGAGCTGACTGCTGTAATTTGGCATACTTATGTGTTTTTGGTCAAGGAACAGACTAGCGAAAACAGCAAGTTTATAGGACCAATATTTTGTGAGCTATTAGTAATTTTGGAATACAATAATTTTACAATCACGTTGCTGTTGCCATAATGCTTTGGTGGTGACTGCTGGACAAATGCATGAATAGACAACAGCATAAAAACTACCACATCTAGAACCTGTGGATCCCTGTGGGTCAATGCACTAGTGTTATTTTATTTTTTGTTAATGGCACATTGTGCAGTCACTCAAAACCATCAATGCTTCTTTTATAACATCATCCTTTTCAACTTCAATTAGGATATTACTTTCAGTTTTTTTCTCTCTGATGTCTGACTGTAATGTGAACATCTAAATTCGTTAAGTTTTTTTTAAGTATGGTAGTTAATCATAATAGTCAATTTGAGGAAAACCCTACAACTGTCCAAACAGATGACACCCCAGCTTCCCTCAGATTATTTGATGCAGTTTCTTTGTTCATACTGTCATATATTGTCATCACACAATTAAAATTTTTCTTTCACCTCATATTATTTCTAAGATGCGGTTTTGTCATCAGTTTATTGTTGCACACAGAAAAAGGAGCACACTTTATACCGTTCGGCATGAAGTCGATGATGTTTGTTTCGAGTATGACGTGTTTTACCAAAAAGTTATTGATTGAACACACAGCTTTGGTTTGAAGGCGGATTGTGAGGGCAGTGGCCCTAAATGTTTGTTTAGTTGTTTTGCTTTGTCTCTGTCTGCTTCCAGGCTATATATCTATATATATGCAGTACAGAATGAGCGTGCTGGTGTAGGACGGCTGGATATGCCTGTCTCGGTTTGTTGTTTCCACAGGTGTCCCTAAAGACTCAGACGCCTCTTCACTGACACATGTGTTCACCGCCCTGAAGCCCAGCTCTGCTCAGTAATGTGAGCTATGCAGTAAATCAGCAGGCCTGCAGACCTGTTGCATACCTCCACTCTGGCAGCTGGCTTACTTCAGAACACTGTCTGTTTCTGTGAGATAAAGTCATTCCGTTGTTTTGTAAAATGGAATGTCTCGAACATCACTGCGGACAGGTAACATGAGGAAATTTCATTTTTTCCCCCCTCTGTGAAACATCTGGGAATTTGACATATGAGTCGTGTTACAAGAATAGACCACAATGTATTTTCCAACTTGTCTCATGCATATTTATTGCATTACACTGTGCTTTTTATCCCAGCTGTTGAGGAAACCGGCCTAAAAAAAGCACAATCCCAAGAAAAAAGAAGGAAGGAAGAGCATTTTTACATTTTGGAAGAGCCTCTACTTCATCACGGAAAGCTGTTAAGTTTCCCACCCGGGCCACAGTGGAAGCTGTATTGTTTCATTTTCCTCTGTCTTCTTGCATTAGTGAGCACAAGTGTATTCGCTGCTGTGAGCAAGGCACTAGGGGGGAGATGTTAAAGAGAGGGTAAGGGAGCTGGAGAGTGTGTTTAAAGGACAGAGAGGGTGGACGGGGTGTGTGTGTGCCTTCCAGATTTAGAGATCCTGTGGGAGAACAATGACAGGAGCTAATTAGATGACAGTCACCGAGTCTTTGTGTGTGTTTGTGTGTGTTCGCTGTGGGATTTCCTCTTATCTTATCTTTCCGGTTGGCAGTAAGATGACCTCAAAGCGGAGTTTGCCTTAAACCCCAGCCTAATGCGGCTACAATTGTACTATTAACAGGAAGCAAGATTTTTAAAAAATCCACTTTTACATCCACTTTGACATGCCACATGCAAATTATAATCATCTGTGTAAGTTACACTCTATGTTGTGTAGCTTGAAATCATTTGCAGAGGTGTGCCGAGAGCATTTGTAGCTATAAATACTCTAATCTGTCGGTAAATAAGCGGGGATACGTGCAGAGACGAATCAACAAGAGCGCATATACTGTGCCTTAGCAACTTGGATTTATGTGTCCCCTCATTGGGTTGATAAAAACAATCGGTTCATTGTGAAATGTCACTCGACTCTGCAGCTTACCCTTTCAGTCGCAAGGTCTTATTTTTCCAATGATTGGTTCCAGGAAGCGAGGGCTGAGAAGAAAAAAAAAACACTTCAAACAACAACAATTGATTACCAGACAGCCATGAAAAATGGGAAATAAATTCATGTGGGTGATCCCACATTCCTCTTCGCCTTGTAGCGTCTGTGTCGGGTCGATGGCCGCTGCTCAGAGACGCTCAGACCCTTTTGTTTAGTCGCCGTCACCTATCCCAGAACACTACTATCATGGATCATAGCATTGATAATTTAGACACCTGATTTAGGTTGAAAGTAATGCAGTTCATCATATTCATTCAGACAACAACTCACATTAATCCTGATTTGGCCGATAGTGGAAAGATGTTGTTTTATTTTCAAGGAAGCAATAATATTACGGGGCATTTTAAACAGTTACATGTGGTATTGATGTTCCAAACTCTCAACGGCAGGGGGAAGTTGTGCGCCAGAACACAATTAAGACTACAAAAACTACCAATGAATCAACGCTGTATCCAGACTGTATCATTCAGTGAATAAAGTATAAGGATCCTTAGTTACAAACATCTGTACTATGGTATTATCACATTTCCTTCTTCAAAATTAAAACTCACAACTGATTAAAATGACTTGATTAAATTTATCACTGCCTTATAATCCTCACATGCTGCATTGACTGATAGTTTGCATTATAGTTGTTAGCTTTGCCTATTTTTAGACAGAAAACAGCCACAGTGAAATGACAAATCACCTCTGTTTTCTGTACGGTTTGTATTGTCAGTAGCTACACTAAAGATCTGTTTGGAATCTTCGCAACAAGGTCAGAACTGTCACAGTTTAGTCTGAACCATGGATCAACAAACACCACCAGTGACTTTAAACCTTCATAAGCTTCATAATCAAACTCACCCATGTAGAAGAAACACAGTGATTTTAGCATTAAACTCCAAGTTTCCACTGGTAAAACAGTGCTTCTAGATTTATCACTTTGTCAGATTTTTTTTTACCCTAAAAGTTGTTTATTAGCAGTTTTCTTTCCATTTCATCACTTTCAGACATGTAGTATTAGCTCCACAGTCTCATGCAACGGTCCATTAGGATGAATAGATTTGGTATATATCTATATATTGGCTTTTTTGGTGGAACTTTGTCTATATTCTGAACACGAAAGTGAATTTTAGATCTTTTTTTTAATATTTGAAAGTAAAAATAATTTATACAGCTCCTTTTAAGATGGTTCTGTTTTTGTAAAACACATTAGAAAGTTACAGTAATTTCTGTGGAAAAAAGATGTATTTGTGTCCATCCTTCAGCAAATGTAGGTTTTAAGCAATACATTAAATTAATTGTGATAAATTGTCTGGAAGTGTGATTTCCTCACCCTAGTCAAACTATCTTGCATGTCTTGAGTCAATACAGCGATCAAGTGGGATATTAAGTCTAACAAAAAAAATTATATATTCCAAAATGTCTATAGTATCAATGATCTAAAGAGCAAACCTGGCTTCACTTTTTACAAAGATGTCTAGATAAAAATCCCAAATTTAACAAAATATGATTTGAATTAAGAAAATCAATCAATTCAGTCTTAGTTCTGTAGTCTTATTGCACTAAAAAGGAATCTGCAAGTATATTTAGCTTTTTTTAAAAAATGAAACTAACACTAAAATGCACATCAAATGATTCATTACGTGAATTAAAACCATAGTGTAGAATATTTTTGATGTAACTTAGACCGGATCACGGCAGGGGAATGAAAAACCAGCAATTTCCTGGAAAATTACAGATCCGTGCATTCCCATCTGAACCCCATTAAACGTTTGGATCGAGCTCAACAAACCCAAAAGAAGTTATTCTGTGAAGTTCCTGGTGTGATACTGAGCGTGTCTGTAACCATACTTCACTGACTTCCAGTTTGTGAAACGCAAACAGACATTAAGGCTCTGAAATGATTACCTTCCTGAATGTCCTGTCTCTGTCAACATGTGGAGCAGGATACAAAGGAATGTTCAGATTACTGTATGCAGGACTTTAATTTTGCACATTCAAAGCATCAGCTGGTGGTGCTGCTTTTGTTGCATGAGGCCTGGAAGGAAGTGTGTGTTGTTTAAACGGTGTCGTCTCCCACCCCAGACTGTTTATATTACAACATCTCTGAATGTGTGCGTCCATGTGACAGTGCATTCCTGGCTTTTCTCCATACCAATGTTTAGGGAGGACCTCCCTATGGGACCCCGCCGTTACCAAAAACAAAATTCTCCAGATTCTTGGCAGCGAAGTTGTGTGTGTGGTCAGCTCCTGCTCGTCATGTGATCTTGACTCACCTTGACACGGACGCTTCCCCCTCCCAGCCGCTTCCTCTCTGGAGATGTTTCAGTCTGGTGAAGTGAGGGGCGTCTCCCTCACACATGGTTTCAATTTTTGAGGAGGCAGTCATTTCCTCGCTCTGAAGTTCTGCGTTTCTCCAGAGAGAACTTCAACAAGTGATCATGTTATAGTCAGCACATTTTTTCTCCTGACGCTGCATTATTTGTTTTTCTCGCTTGGTTGCTATGGATTATAGTTGAGCTGCACTCGTGTCATTTGAGAATAACTGTCAGAAGAAGTTATGTTTAAAGCAAAGATCTGCTGTCTTTATGCGTTCAAAAACACATAATTGAGGTCTGCGTTGGCACTCACTTCAGTGGACATATTTGGTTTTCAGTAAAGACGCCTTTTATTTGAAGAATCAGGGTGTAAAATTCAAGGAAAACAGGTCATTCAAGCAAGAAAATGAAGTTTAACAATGATCAGGATTCAACAGAAGTGATTTGCTTTGTCTCCTTTCTAAAGCCTCCAAATAAAAGTTATAAAACTAGTTTCTAAATGCAGTGATTGTAAATGTCTACCTTTTTCTGGCTGAAGTTTAATGCAAGAGGAAAGGGCCTTGGCTCCAAAATGTAGCCAAGGTGAAAGTATCTTAAAGTTGTAATACCGCTGTCAGCCACTAGGGTAAACTCCAAAAAGTCCTGGATCCAAGCCATTCTTTTTTCCAGGAGCCATTCTAGTCATATTAATTTTATATGAAACTAGAAGTGATTTAATAATTTGCCTCCATAATAATCAGATCTCACATCAGAAGTGCTGCCATGTTCAGCTTTGATTGACATGTCTGTACTACATTGTGCTCACCTGTAGAGTCTGCTGGTTTTGGGTCATTTAATGAACCATATATTTCCTGACAGACAGCTTGACTGTAGTTGTGTTAATAGTTTCCACCAATTATGCAGTGCATGATTATAATTAGCGATTAGCATTAGTTCACCTCCAACCTTTCCTAGTTCCACCCCTTTTGTCCAAATTTGGTCACATCTGCCTTCAAAAAAGTGAACGTGATAACAAATTACTAAATATTACCTTCAAAACAGCAGTTCAGGAAACAATGGGTGACATCACAGCTCCATAGGTATATACAATCTATGGTGTTAGACACATATTTATACAAACATAATATTTTGGTTAGTTTTGTTCATACTTTACTGTTAAATCTGTTAATTATGTACTCGTACTCGTTGTCTTCCACTTATCCGGATCAGGGTCCGGATCGGGTGTTAATTATGTAGGGAAGGGTAATTTTCTACGAATGCAATGCTGCAGAAATGAAAATACCATGTTAAGGATGAAAGACATAATCTATGTAAATGCTAAACTATGTCTTGCTGACATTCCAGCTATGCTTAACTAGGTTTAACATTAAGTTAAAATGGTGCATTGCATAATATTTCAGCAAAGAAACAACACTGTTTCTGTTCCTTATGTTAAGAGTGACAGCACTCACACAAATTCTCTTTTTAAGAATAAATATTAAGTCTATTTTTATTATTTGTAATGCTCATAACTTTTTTAAATTTGAACATTTTCTCCATTAGGTCAGTCATGGGCTTTGAGTGACTTTTATTCTAGTTCTTAGAAATCTAGCCAAGCCAGTGTTTGCTTTCCCATAGGAAGATTGTTCCTTGCTTAATATGAGAAATTTTGATCGTATTGAAGAATGTTTGGCTTGTTTCTAGTGGGGTTATTTTGATTCTCTAAGTTCTAAGTATTTTTTATGCATTGAAATTCAGTTGTGTGTTATGTCTATCCCTGTCAAATAAATCAGAAATAAGTTAATAAAACAGTGAATTGTTCAAGCCAAGTCGTATTTCAGAAGGCGTTTACTACATAGATTTGTCACACATGTTGCACAGTAATGTGTTTTCAGAGAGCATACCTTTCTTGGTGCCTCTGCAGACAGGTCCCTGTTTCCTAAAATAGCAGAATGAATGTGGAAAATTTCTTGGCCTCAGTAGACCACCTGTTTTTCGGTTGAGTGTGGGAGCAAACGGAGATTTTTCCATGGTCATGAGACGAATGGATCTGTTTTAGAGTCACATTGACAAGTTGTATTGCGTAACACACTTATGTGTTTAAACATGTGTTTGTTCCTTTGTCGTTGTGTAATCATCTCAAAGCAAAAGACAAGTCATAGTCTAGGTTCTAATGTTGTGCTCTGCCTTGTTTCAGGATCTCCGTACTATGACAACGTAAGGCCTCTGTCCTACCCGGACTCTGACGCTGTCCTCATCTGTTTCGACATCAGCCGCCCTGAAACACTCGACAGTGTACTGAAAAAGGTTTGTTCCGTTTCATCAACCCTTCAATAGGATTCAATAAGGCCCTTAAGTCATAAGCACCAAAGTCATTTTCCATTTCATTTCCATTTGATCTGCTGATTTGATCTGCGTAAAGACGCACAGCCATGTTGCATTTGAGTGGATCAAAAGTCTTACTGTAGGTCACAGATTTCTTACAGACTTGCATACGTCAGGTCTTGTGATGTGTAGTTGTACAAAGCTGAAGTATGACAGGAAGGTCTCTGGGTTAAATCCCTGAAGCAGCAGGAGAAGGAAGCGGCTTAAGTTCACAGCAAAGCGTTAGTGAGCAGTTACTCACACGGAGCTGCTGGTGGTTCTGGTCTGATGACTGTGGTTGTACACACGGACGGAGTGTATGGGACATGAGGCAGCATGTCAGTCATTTGATTAGAGGCTTGGAGTTCACATAGAAGAACTGCACTAGAAAATATAGTTCTGGTGTTTTCCTCTTGTGAAATGCACCTGCTCTTCTCAGGAAAGGCACTTCCTGTTTTGAGGATGTCCCTTTAGTTGCGCACAGAAGTCACAATGGGATTCACAAGGCATTCGACCATCAGTGTCGCAGTTACCAAAAATAACCCGACATACTTATCCATAAAATACACAGAGTGACAAATTCAAGAGAACATATTGTTGTTTGTTTTTGATTATAAATTTGTTTTAAGAAGAAAGTTAAAGTACCCAGATTCCATATTTAGTCTAGTGAGTATTTTCTATTCTTTTGGGCAGTAAACTGAATATCTTTTGAGGGTGACATATTTATTTGAGAATGTTACATTCAGCCTTGGGACATTTTATTGACCAAATGATCACAGAATGAAGTGGAATTATAATCAACACTAGAAAGTAATCATTAGCTGCAGCCCTAAATTTGACAGATTTCAGTTATGTATTCCCTGTTGATTCCATAATGATAAAAAAGGGGGTCAGTTGTGCAGATAACAGATATTTTAAGCATTTACAAACTAAATAACCATTTATATTTGCTAGTACTTACTGACTGCATACAGTACAAAGATATGTTCTACCATCATGCATTAAGACATCTTAAATCAGACATAAATATCACACTAAATGTTAACTCGCTTTACTATCACTGTAGTGAAATTCAGTCTATTTATTCATCCTAGCCACACTATGACCATTTACTGCAGCCCAGCTCTTACACTGTGATGTTAGCCATGCATGATAGCTCATGTCTAAACAAATGGTATAGTGTGTGGTCCGGCAGATCAATACACTGATGCTGATCTCTAACCTTTTCTTGCAATAATCAAAGGTTAGTAGCATGCCATTCACTTTCTTTTTGTTATTCATCAAGCCATTCAATACCTAAGTAGATGGAAATGCTGTCGTCTCAGTCTTGAAGAGACCACTTCCACCAGATTTCTCTTTTCTTTCCTTGCACGATGTTAAACAGTCGATCTGAAATTGAATCTGAATTCTGATTATGATCTAGGCTTTTAGTCAGCAGACATTTGAGACTGTATGTGTGCAACAAAGTGATCGACACACTGTACAAAACACTTCCTCTCTGGATGTCGATGAACTTGATTCCTCTGACCAACCAGGCGGCCCACAGGCACATTAGCCTCAGATTAAAGCCCCTAGAGAAATGCCATTGATCACAGAGAGTGTATTGTTGTCAGGGAGGAAACACAGGGATTATTTGTAGTTCTTTTCCCGGGTTCAAAGCACGAGGGGCTCCAGGAAGTGGCAGCTTTAACCTTTGTATTTAAAGGGCAGGTGACAGAGGGAGGCGGGAGTCATGGGCTCTAATGTCTGGCTGTAACTGATGGCGAACACATACATGTAAATCGATCATCAGTTTTATTTCAATGCATGATTTAACTAGAAAGGCGCTCAAGTGGGATAACTTTGACTGTTACCCTTAGCATCCATACTATTCTGGAATTTTACACGTAGAAACTCAGATATGTTTTTAACTGGTGATTAAAACAGAGACAATAGTGGCTTTTCCATCGGACACCTGCGCAAAACTTTACCGATATTTACTAAATGTCAAATAAACAAAAGTGCGTGATGTCTGTTTTTCTATTAAATCACAATTGCGAGGATTTGTTTATTAGTATCGCAGAATGACACAAGAAGTCATTCCATAAACATAGCGACAAACATAAATATCACTTTGATTTTCAGATTTATTCATTATTATTATGTATTAACCCCTATCCCACACTAAATTAAGAAATGATTGGGTTTCCTGGTTTGTTCACACATACTGTGCCATGTTTACTTTTAAACTCTTCTTCTTCACTTGTAACATCTGTCAATATCCGTATTTTTTTTTTTTTGTTCACGTGACTTTAATCGAGGAAAAAGGTCTTTCCATTGCAGTTTTGTGCAATGTACCAATTTTAAACCACCTCTTGCCAACGTAAAAACTTTTCATTGGAAAATGAGAGTTTGGAAAAAATTTTCATTTTTCCATTAGGGAAATTTTAAGCTTAAGTTATATTTGCACCATTTGAGGGTCATTGGAAAAGTGACTAATGATAATCTGGTTTTATGAGTCGTTATATATCGCTCCTTAAATCATTGCGTTGCTGCATCATGTGACCCTTTCCAGATGTACATGTGTTAAATTAGGCTTTTTATTATATAATTTATAATATAAATAGCTGCTCACAAGAAGCAAAAAACATAAATTATTGGTTTCAAATATTAATATTATCATCATTATAGAGTTGTAGAAAAACTTATTAGTCCATCAAAAGTCATCCAAAACAATGATTATGCAATTAACTAGTGACACCTGTGTGTATCATGTGACTAAAACAGATGGAAAAGAAAACAAGGAATGCCTAAATGCATCGTTTTTGTCAGTACAATGCCATAGCTATTGATGTATGAACTTATGTGATTTTGGTTAGTATCAAAAAAACCATGGAAAATAGATAGATATCAGCTCTGACATTAAACTCTTATAAGCTGTTTTTGTTGTTATCATTAAAATTGCAAAATGAACAAGAAATTGAAGAAAACATAGGATGGTCTAATAAATTTTTCTGTGATTGTATATTATTGGTCTCTTAATAAACCCTAAATGTGTCTCTCCACAGTGGAAAGGTGAGATCCAGGAGTTTTGTCCCAATACTAAGATGCTATTGGTCGGATGTAAATCAGACCTGCGGACAGATCTTAGCACACTGGTGGAGCTTTCCAACCATCGACAAACACCGGTCTCCTACGACCAGGTATGCTCATTAAAATCATGTGGATTTAAGATGAAATGGCGGATATCTGTGTTAGCAGTGACATATTTTAAAGCTGAATAATCACTCATTGTGTTTGAGTTGAGGTCGTGTCTAATTGTTCCCAGAGGTTGAAAACCCTTCTGTCACTGTTGACGCCAGAATATAAAAATGACTCTAACCTGCCTAGTTTTTTTTACTTGACCTAATTGACCCCGCCTGACCTGTTCCCCCTCAGGGCTCCAGCATGGCCAAGCAGATCTCGGCGCCTTACATTGAGTGTTCGGCTCAGCAGTCGGAGAACAGCGTCAGAGACATTTTCCATGTGGCTACACTGGCTTGCATCAACAAAAACAACAAAAACGTCAAGCGCAGTAAGGCCTCCCGCGCCACCAAGAGGATTTCACACATGCCCGGCCGGCCCGACCTGGCGGCTGTGGCCTCGGACCTCCGGAAGGACAAAGCCAAAAGTTGCTCGATCATGTGACTGATCAGACCGAGAGGGATTAGACTGTGGAGAAAGAGGACTGAGCGCAGTGTAAGCAGGAAGCTATGGGGCAACACTCTTTCCTGCATGTTAAAGACCCCTTTTATGTCTCTGAGGGGGTTTTATAAGCTTCAATTCATGTACATGTTACTGGAATACTCTGCACCAATGAAAACTGAATGCGTAGAAATGTCCCGATCCGTGTGGCCCCCGCCCCATCAGATAAGGATGCTATCAGTCAGCGGGCGACCTGGTCTGGGAAGTGATCCGCTTCCTCTGGAGGGACGCAGCGGATACGGTCGAGGCTTTCCACTGAAACAGGAAATGAGCAGGAGGAGTGATGTCACCAGGAGACGTTCCATTGTAACGGAAGAACATGTGATCTCTTGAACGCGAGCCAAAGGTGGTGATGGAGTGGGGGTCGCTGCTTGGGGATAAAAGAAGAGCTGCTGCTGCTTGTGCTTGGATCAAAGACTTATCACTGGGAGGGTTTATACAACAACAACTCGTCACTGTGGTTTGATTCACTCTCACTCCTTGATCCTAGAACTGTCGGTCTGAGTGCAGACAAGAACAAGAGGAATTTCTTAGGAAACCTGACGCTGTTTGTGCCCTGTCTCTGATATGTTGTCGGTATAATGTGAAGTCATTGGTGTAACTGTAGCATTACTTTATTTTAGCTTTTCCTGATGAGTTTAAAGCATAAACAGTTCAATCTAGCAACTGAACAAAGCCACTGTAGACTGAAAAGTACTTGTCTGCACTAGTCAGACAGCCATTCTGTGCCTGTATATTTCACCTCAGCAGCCATAGATGCATAATTAGTCTTTGCAGACAGATTTTGTTAAATGTTCTGTGCACTGACAGCTTTACGAGTCCTTCTAGTCGACAGCAGAGAACAAAAGGCATAAAACTCAAGCCAGCCTCTCCAGGATTTGGACAATGCTGTTATGTGCCCCATCATTTTCACCAAATCTTGACATTGTTTTTGCTGTTCAGAAAAATCACAGACGCAACATTTAAAAAAAAAAAAAGAAGAAGAACTCCTAATGGACCCTTAATGGTCCAAAAGGCTTAGGCTGAGCAATGCTTGACAAGTAAAAATCTTACTAATTCTGTCAAATGAGGAAGAATTCGCAGCTTGAGCGATGACTCACTTATCCTCTGCATTTTACAGAGAGAATGGAAGTGAAAACAATTAAAGCCTGTTTATTAGGCTTTGGAAACATCAAATGGCTTTGCATCTCTCTGAACTTTTGTGACTGCTCTTGGGTAAAATGTTCAAACTCCATTTTACATGGTTTAAGATTTATTTAGGTCATTACAGTGTTTGAGGTTCAGGACCCTTAAGAGGTCCCTGAGGCTCATTTGTTTGTCATAACGTGACAGAAAAAATTAATAGATTTTCTTAAGTGTCTTTAAATTTGTGGTTTTCCTTCAGCAACAAAAACCTGTTGAAATATCAGAGGCATTGATGCACTTTTAATGTAACTTCTCAAACACACTCAAATGCCAGCGCTGCTACATTTGGCAGATAAGCGGCACAACTCGTATCATCATTTTCTCATCTGTTGTCTCCTCCTAATGTTGATGTCACTTTCAAATGTCTTTGCCATTGTTGTTGCCACAATATTTATTGAATTATATATTTTCCCTTTAGAATAAATGCAAATGTAATTGAAGAGAAAAGTGTTTTCTGCTTTGTTTGACGTTTTAGGATGATGAAGTGAGATGAAATGATGATCAAAGTATGTTTTTTGGGGGGGGCTCTTGGTTACATTTTTCTATTTAACTGCCTTGAAGATCATGGGAAATGAAATTACCATAAAAAGACGTGAGGGCTTATGCAGTCAACTTAATGTATTAAAGTGAGAGCGTGAAGAATCAATAATAAAAGTTTAAAAAAACATTAGAAACAGTCATTATAACAACAAATAAAGGCCTCAAATTTGTGTTACAGACCGGTAATCTACAGCTGATAAATTAAATTGGTGCGAGGCTATTTGTATGGAAATTTGGGTTCACAAGTATTTGTTCCTGTGTACACACAAATGCAACCAGACACATAAAATAAATGTGCTGCACCAATTGAATAAACATCACTATTTAAATATACATTTTTAACCTGAGCTTCACATACCAGAGAAATTTCACTCGTCTAAAAATAGTCTACAAATAAACACTGGGGTTTTTTCTTCATTAATCTGATAATATGAGAATGGGTAGAGAAAAAAATGATGAAATAAAACATAAATACTGACTCAAAATGCCCTCTTCACCACATACAAGTTGTTTCAATGTTTCAATCATACATGTGAAATGTGGTATGATAAACAGACATGGTCATCAGCACCTGTGGAGAAATCAAGCCCTAAATCCAGTCACATCTGGGTCTAATTTGTGCAACGAGCCTTAAAATACACAAAGCTGGACAGAGAATATTAAAAATACTTACATAATCTGTTACAAGAAATAAGACAAAATTAAATTATTATAAACTGACATCCTGACAGGCAGTTCATTATATCTTTTGTGATAAAATGTTCGTTTTTCTCCCATTGAGGACAAAGGACACACCTGTGATGTTTTGTCATCATTGCACAGGTGTGGTCTATTTAAGCCCTGTTTGTTTCCTCTTTCATAAGACTCAGACAAAGCCTTGCAGCCAAATTATTATGTGGTGTTTAGCTCTTGTTTACTTTCTCCAACAAAAGCTTTTTACAGTCTACGCAGGCATGTCTGGAGGCAAATCATTTATAAACAAGTGTGGGCTTCCTCTATTTAATTCCTGAATCAAGACGAGCCGGCTGTTGTCACCTCAATGCATTTTAGTTGCTTAACAACGCAGTAAGATGAACTTAATTGGGGTGGGGAGTGAGCCATTGTAATGTTCGGTTACACGGCTGTGTTGCCTCAGCATAGTGAAAAAAATATGGGACTGAGTAGGCGAAAGTCCTTTCAGATTCACCTCTTCATCGTCTCAGTTTGATAACGGTCTCTCCATTGAGCAAAACAAGTCAGACTGTCCTTGACTGCTGACATCTGAGTGAAAAGCAGGTTTTGTAGCAGCTGAATAACACAAAAGGTTCTCTGTGAGTCAGACTGCATCATCTCAGCTGTGTAAAAAAGCTACAGTATCGCTAGAAGCAGACTGCGTAACAGGCCATGGTGAATTCCCCAGGGCTTCCAAGCATGCAAACTGCTTTCCTTTACACACTATGCCTATATATCATGCAATGACTTCATCACATACATGGGGTCTGAGATGTATTAGCTTGTCAGGAAACAGGAAAACAGGCCTGTCAGGTGAGAAATAAATGTCAGAGACGAAAGACACACAGCAGTACTCCTTCTGGCTGCATGGATGAAACCCTTTTTAATAGATTTTTGAGTTAAGGCTCATTTCTTTAACTCTAAACAGAGTGACTGAACTGAATGGCTATAATACCCAAAGGCTGGAAAATGTTTCAAACCTTAAAAAACTTTAGTTGATTTATTACGGCCCGTTTGTATGATCATCTTTTAAAAAGGAGCAGGCTTAGAACCAAACTGTATCAAGGATTGCTGGAGTTTTCTCTGGTTTATGGAGGCCTTTGGTTATATGTTAGGGTTTTTTGGTGAATTTCTACATCAGTTTTGCCCAAGACTGCAATATTTTGACAGGAACTACAAGAACCCTGAGAAAAGTATGCTAAGTGATAAAATGACCAGAAGGAAAAGGAGCCCACATACTGTGTTTATCATTAATAACTTAGACCGTGTTGGACTAGGCATCCTGAGTTTTTATAAAAAAGTTTCTTTCTCTCTAATGTAATTAAAGGATTTGTGTAAGTCTACCAGATGTTATTGTTTCATCAGTTGCAATAGCAAAACACTTCACACAAACTGCTGGTTTAAATGGACAAGTGAAGACTTAGTGCAGACAGATGTTTAAGAATCACTATAAATGAACTCCCTCGCTCAGTGACATAAATGCTAAACAACCTATAATGCAGCACTTTTAGTAATTTACAGGAGGAGGAATGTTTGGACAGTGCTGTTAATTAATAGTACATAGTGTTTTTTGCTGTTTCTGCTGAAAGTCAGCAGAACAGAGGCACCAAAGAGTGAATGGATAGTGGTATGTGTTTTGGAGAAAAATCAGCCCTAATCTTCTGCATGGAAATCCAACTGTTATTAGGGGTGAAGGTAACAGATAAAGTTGTTAAATTAGAAACAGAGGTGGCTGTTGCTAAATAAAAAAAAAAAAAAAAAAAAAAGATTCTAGGCAGAAAACAGACCCCAGCATAAATAAACAATGGTATGTGCAAATCTTACATATGGAACCTTTTGTACATTATCGAGTCAAAACATGATCCATGCCTCAGACACATTTGCATAGGCAGTGGTTGTGAAAAACAACTCATGATCCTCCATGACTTAATCACATTAGCTCTGTTATTGTTTTGACTGCATCGCCTGTAGAACCAAAGCCCCGCCCCTTTTCAATGGCACCCCATGGGGCCTTATGTCAGACAAAATGGTGCATTACTTTCTATGGTGAGAGACAAATAATTTTATCATTCTTTTGAATTATGCACAATTTACATATAATGTTTACAATTTAAAAAGATACACATCAAGAAAGTCAGAGGAAAAATTGTGAAAATATATGAATACAAAGACTAAAATCTGAAAGCCATGGCAATGACATCAGAGTCACTGAAGATGGTTGGTTTCTGTTGCTTCAAAATAACTAGACTTTAGTGATATTTCAATGCTTTTTATAATTTTTCACCTCCTTCTTGAAGAATGAGGTGAAATGTCACAGACTCACAGTTGTTTTGGTGTTGGTGACTCATATCACATGCAACAACAGATCCCATCCATTTAACATCACAAAACTAGATAGCACTTCACTCTTTACCTCAAACGGTGACTTTCTTGGATTATAAAATGATCTTTTAAAATGACATATGATAAGTGTAAATGGTGGTCAAATTCAAATGGATTGGAAAAATGTTTCTCACTATTGACTGCCAGTCATTTTTTTTCTCCTGGTAAAATCTATTGTGACACACAGGAGGGGCGGGACTTAGGTTGTCCATTGGCAGAAAAATCATTGTGCATTCAGGCTTTTTAATTTTAATATTTCAAGTATGTTTTGAGAAAAAAAACTTTATTCAAACATTTCACAGTTGAGAAACATTTGGGGAAAAAAAATCTACTTTTGCAATCTTTTAGGCTGCAGCCCAAATCCAATGTTTTTGGCCCATATTTGACCTTTATCTGATCTGTTGAAGACAGTTTGAACAGTCCAAATTCCGATTTGTCAGATCCAACCCAGACCACTTTCATATGTGGTGCTAAATCTGATACGTACAGTATATCATATCTTCCAATGCAACCTCAGTCGAAACGGCCAGGTCACATTTATCCGACCTTTACATGATTGAAATGTGACAAACATCACAATTCTACATCTGAAAGTGAAGTAGCAGGAAGAAATTTACTTACTTCTGTAAACACAATGCGTGCCTGCATGGTCACGTATTACACCAGGACCTCTTTTGTGCATGCAGGTCACTTCAAGGTCACATTCACTCAAAACTGATAAAAGTAGGATTTAATATGTAATATGAACGAGCGCACACAAAAAAAATCATATTTCACTAAAAAATCCAAATTGCACAATAAGACCTGTCCGAATGTAGCTTAAGGCTCATAAAATGTCTCAAATCAAGCACAGCCATATGAAAAACTACTTTACTAGGGTCTCAGTTGTATTTTTCTTACACTATATTATGCATAATGCACAACAGGAAGGTTAAGTCCTGGCAAGTGTTCAAATGGCCTCTGGGAAATCGCTCATCAAGGTAAAATGAGCCACAGTTGGAAAAAAGAAACCCTTCACCTCGAATATCCTGCAACCCTGAACATCAGAGAATCATTACATAAAACATCCAGGCTTGTCTCATGTGAATAGCAGCTAGTGTGTCTACCATGCTGAGCCAATACCCAGCATGCAGCTGGTGTGTCAGATGTTTACACATTGAACCACTTCATGCTGAGTCACTATAATGACAGTGGAAGAATGACATTGATCCTTAAAAATAAAACAATCTCTCTGAGGCTATTTAGGCTTAATTCTGCAGCTGTGTTCAGATTGTAATGGTATTTAGCCTGACCCAGATACTGTAATAAGGGAGGAATCCCAGTAAAGCGGAGCACCTCAACGCTCCCTATGGGTGGGCTGAGCTGGCAGAAAATCAGGTTTTTAGCAACTTTGCAATCCAGCCCTTGCTGTACTGTACGTGTCCCACATGCCTCGTTTTGTCATGTTGTATAAGTGGAGAGGTGAAGTGAGCTAATGCGCTGATTACAGATGTCCTGTAAGTCATTTCCGCCCGTTTCCCATGGCTCAGGTCTTATGATTTGCAGCTGTTTGCATACACAGAGGAGATTTTAACGTTAAAAAGTGTCACACCCACAGGCTTACAGACGTGACTCACACTCACATAATGCTCAGCGGTGGCATTTATGTGAAGAAAATGTGACAAGTAGACTCTCCTATCTCCAGTGTGTGTGAAAGGTTCAGCTCCATTGTAGCCTTTGGCAGCTCCATCCCAAAAGACTGAGAATGTTTGATGAAATAGCGTTAGGAAATCTTGTACTCACAGTCTTTTTGTTTATACCTGCCTGGCAGTGCACTAATCTGACAAGTGACAAATGGCACACTTTGAAATGTGGCTGGAAGGTGCCGGAATTATAAAGGATACTGTTCCTCATTGGACATTTTTCTTAATTTCACCAGAATAACTACATCACAGTGTACAAAGCTTAGGTTTTTGTCATTTTGATTGCTTATTTGACTTTGATTCATAAAGGGCAAAACCATCCTAAGAACATTTTAAACCATGGTTCTGAGTTTCTGCAGTGTTGATAAATTGCTTTAATATTAAGCCAAATAGCCGTTTTCCACTCTCCACTGCAAAACAGAATACATTTCTTCATATGTCTGCAGTAACAGGTTTACAGAAAGAGGAGGGCACTATTCATCACCATCTTTGCAGGGCAGAGGAAGGGCTTCTCTCCTCTTGATTCAATCACAAAATTGCTTAGACGGACCGATACGGCACAAGCAACAACTCGATCGGGCAGAGATGATCATCTGTCTGCCACATATTGCAATCGACTGTCTGATATTGAACCGGGGGAAGTCGAGGCTGTTATGTTTCATGAAACGGCTCAATAAAGCAGAAGTCATGGCCTGCAGGATCTTCTCACCCCGTATCTGAATTTTCCTTAAGTTTTGTTTTGTGCGTCTGTGTGTGGGACCAGCCCCCCCAGTTTGGTCTTCTATTTTTCTGCAGGACCAGCTGGGACAGACACAGACTGGGAATGTGTAGATCAATAGGTCTAAACTAGTGGGGCATTGTTTCCTCTCCAAATCCGCCTGCCTCAAACAATCAGTCATGCACAGCTGTAAAATAGAGACTGAACGCGAAACAATGGATGCTTTTTTTTTTTTTTTTTTTTTTTTTTACAGGAAAAAAGCTTGAGTTGAGCTGGACTCGGTTGAAGGTCTTGAGAAAAGAGGATGAAGAGAAGAACGTGTTCCCTGTGGCTCAGAGGCGTGCAGACAGCTTGGGCTTAATGACAAGCCTTTCGTTCATTATGAATGAACTGGTGCAACATGGGAAAAAATGTGGCTTAATCTGAAATGCTGACACGATGCAAAATAACACTGTGGAGTATGCAAGATGGATTTTATTTAAATAAATGAAGCAGATGGAAGACCGTTTTATTGAAATTCAGCACAAAATATACTGTATAATAATTGACTACAGTTTGAGGAACAAAATGGAAATACTCTCCTTCGTAATATGTTGTTTCTTTGCTTAAAAAAACTGAATAAATGCAAAATAAGTATTACAATCTCACATTTTGGAACTTGGGCGCATACAATGTCAATTATGCAAATCCAAATCAGAAAAAGCTTTATTTTTAAAGTATTTTTCATTATGATGACAACATCTCCCGCAACCCTAGTGAGGATAAAGTGGGTTCAGAAGATGAATGCATGAATAACATTTAGTGTTTTAGATTGTGCTATTTGATTGACTCACTTTGCTTTGTATTCTGCTTTCTTAGTTGTTGTTTCTAAAGGGGTGCCACAGGGATCTATTCTTGGCCCACTGTTGAACTCCATTTATGTTGGACCCTTCAAAAACTCATTAAATGTTTCCTTTCATTTTTTTATGCTGATGATACAGTTATCTCTTGCTCTTCTCCTTCAGTTGTAAAACTCAATTCAACATCATCTATTCATTTTTAACATGGCTCCAACTAGTTTTGAATTCTGACAAATCCAAGTTCACAATTTTATCAAATTGCAGACAGCTGACATCTAGTTAGCCTGAGATCAAAACTACTGAAGTTGTTGAAATTTGAATGGACATAATACACAAGTATTTAAGTATTTTTATTGATCAGCACTTGTCTTTAAAGACACACATTAAGTTGTTTATTCCTTTTTTTTTTTGTTAAAAAAAAAAAAGTTGGTTGTGTCTTGATTGTCTATGCTACTTTATTAGGTAGAAAATTATAATGTCAATGAGGACTTTATCTAGTTAAATAAAGGATATATAAGTATAAGTCCATTCTTGCCATTCAGTCCTACAAAAGTTGAGTTAGATGTTTCTCACTGTACACTGTACATTTGACTCCTTATAACACAAATGCATATGTAATGGTGTTAATCCCCAGTGGGTGCAGCACATGTTGGTTTTTTGTTGGTGCATGTTGCCTCTCAGTCATGACTTTGCGGGAGACTTAAATAGAACAGTTCCATGATTAATGATACTAGCATCACCCGTGTGTTTCCTGATGAGACGAGCCAACATGTCTTCCTGTGAGAATAGATATATTTAGGATCAGTAATGGGCTAAAAACACCTGAATAATGATGTGATTTGAAACAGCTGATGTCAGCAAGTGGTTATAATGACGGTTTGGTACAAAAGCAGCTCTCAGGAAAAAGGTCTTGAAGTAAAGATGGGCTGAGGATTTCCAGTTTACCCAAAGAATGCATGAAAAAATCACCACAGGGTTCCTCAAAAAGAAAGAAGGGGATTTGGATATTTCACCCTCTAAAGTGAAACACAGAAAAGATTCAGGGAATTGCAAGGAATTTGTGTTTTAAAGCCCTGGCTTTTTTTTTTTAACTGAATGTTTTGCAGGTCTGAATAGCAGAAATAATGTATGTTTAAGCTGTGGAAACATTAAATAATTTCATTCTCTCTGCAATGAAATTAAAGTAAGGTTTTTTTAAATTAATATTTTCTATATTGTTTCAACTTTTTCTGATCTGGTGTGGTATACTCTCCCTCTAGGCATCTACACAGCTACTACAAACCAAAAATATCTACTGATCTGAGATGTTTAATAACTTCTAAACCACTAATCCTGTCAATCTATATCGTAATACAAGAAAGGGCTCAGAGAATCTATGTGTGTGTGTGTGTGTGTGTGTGTGTGTGTGTGTGTGTGTGTGTGTGTGTGTGTGTGTTGGCAGGATTCTGACAAATTGAGACATTTTACCTGGCCAATTTGGTGCCTACAGTTGAGGAATAGTTTCATCTCCACATTAAATATTTTGGTAAGTTGATAGGACCAATATTTTCATCTATTAGTCATTTTCCAATATTATAGACCACTTCAGAATCGATATCACACGCATTCTGATGGCAGAAAAACACTGTATATCAACGGAAGTACATGGACAGATCAGAGAGAATAGACAGAAAAATTAGAAGGAAAAGTTACTGTTTTTCAGTAGGTTGTCAGAATAGAAATGCTAAAAAAAACCCCAATCTTCACTTTTAACAAATACTGTTGTTAAAGATGGCTTTTGAGCTGTAGACACTTACGGTTGAGTCTATTAAATGGAACCGCGGTGAAAATGACTGAACCAGCAGTGATTTACAGTTTTAATGGACTTAAAAGAACACTTACCATCCATGTAGGTGCAGTTGTCTGTCAGTATAGAGTTGGTCCACTTGTCCATGATCACATACATCTGTAAAACTGTATTATGTCCTTGTCTCTGATCGGCAGCACATGAGTCCGACACACGAAAACCACCACACAAATCTCGGGGTCATTTTTTCCAACCTGTTGTGTGTTCTTTAAACTGAAAGATCAGACAGGAGTTCACTCATAAAACATGGCACGGGCTCAGTGAGTACCGGTCCAACAGTACTGATGGCTGCATATGTGAGTTTTCTCTGGACCGTGTGAGTTACTCCAGTATTCTACCATTAAAAGGTCTGGTAACGCTTGGTATTCAACATCCTGGTCATGAGTCTAGTACGAAGTCAGAGACATGGAAGGGTTTGTCTGCCTTGAGCTTTTCTTTAGTGTAAACTCTGGGTTTTTCATCCACATATACACACACATATGTCCGTCCACACCTCCATCCATGATGTATGGATCAGTAAATGTCACCCCGCTGATGATGTTCAACTTATATTAGTAGACACTTTGTCTCTCAGTTACAGACCATTAAAATAATCGTAGAAGGCCTCTGTATCTTCCCTTACTCTGTTTCTCTGCTGATTTTTGTTCTTCTAACATTGGCTTCCATGTACTGTTGACACCACAACTTTCACTTTCTGCTACCAATTAGGCTCTGCCCACAAAAAACGTCAGCACTGTTTACCAATATCGAAATGGTCTATGCAGTGTTTCTTAACCCTGGTCCTCAAGGCCCAGTGTCCTGCATGTTTTAGATATCCAAAACATGCAGGACACTGGTTTCTTAACCCTGGTCCTCTGGTGAGGACCAGGGTTAAGAAACACTGGTCTATAGCCTTTCAATCACAGAAACACAGTACCATGGAAAATGAAGTTAGCAACACCAATGCTGCATTTACTCTCAGAGTCCCAATATACATTAACGCCTGCAGTCATATGAGTGGATTAGACACTCAAAAATAGAGTTATTAATTTTTTTTTTTAAATTACAGTGGGCTTACAGGCAGCCTGTGGATAAGTCCATTCACAGCCACAAACAGAGAGGGCATGGGGGTTGGGTATGATTCCATTCCGCTGATCCTGGTCAGACCCGGCCTGTTCATGTCCCCCTCCAGAACCCCCCACCCCGGTCGCCGTAACACGGTGACAGATTGTTCTGCGCCGACTCTGATCAGATGGACCGGAGCTCAGTGGATTCTGGACATGAGATGTCAGTGAGTGACGATAAACCATCATGTTCAGTGTAAAAGTACCAGATCCACATCGATGTTAATATAAAACTAAATGAGGACCATTCTATTTTTTCTAATCTGTATGTTACACCAGTAAGCATACCTCTGCTGCTTCTAGAACCCATGGATTTCGACAGGTCAACACACTTGTACATTTAATAATTCAGGTAAAATGCAGTTTTTCAGCTTTTTTTCTTCTTTTCATACGACTTATGAGGACTGTCAGAGGCTCCTTCATTTTCTGCAAAATGTATTCACTATTGAATCCCAGTTTGACAAGTGGTTGTAGATGCTTATTTTTATATTAATCTAATGGTACATTATGTCAAAAATATCTTTTTTCCCCTTTAAGTTTCTCAAATTTGATATATAATCTTTCAGTTTAAGTGTTCAGGATTAAGTTGCACAGGCAAAATATTTATGCAGGTACTTTTGTACTTTAGATTCCTGGTGATTCTTATTCACACTTTATTCAACACCTCATACAAATACATGTTACCAAAAAGTCTCAATAAAATAAAATGTGCAATTAATTCTTTATGCTTTAGTAGTACATAGTAAGGTAAATAATTTGATGACGCATCCTTGTACTGAATCACATGCTATTAAAGTGGGTATATAACATGCGCAGAGACCTTAAATCTGTCATGCCTCTTTTTACTTAAACATCTGATTTATTTGACTAAAGAGTTCCAGCCAAACGCTTCACATTTCTATGATGATGTTATGAGTGTCAACAGCTTCCTCTCGTCTCAGTTTGCCATATGTCTGATCCTCTCCCTAGGATACATCCAGACCACCGACCTCCTACCCCTCTCCTCTCTTTGCCATCTGCTCCCCGCCTTGGCCTTTTTGGTCCAGGGCCAAATGTCGACTGACTCAACACATGTCTGAACATGTTCTCAGGAGAGAGTCCTCACCGCTTGATTAAGCTCTAAAATTACCCAATTTTTATCAGTCACAGTAACAGCGAGATGAGAAACAACAGAGTACAAATTGAGAACAACTTTTAATTTTTACTTCCTGCATTTAGATACAAATATCTGTGTTTTTTATTCCTGCATTTTCAGAAATCAAAACCAATTTCAAGTACAATTGATTTAGTGATGTAGAAAAGATGAGTCCTTGTTACGTCTACTGATTTATATCACAAGAAAAACACAACACGGCCATGATAAACACTAAAAAGTTTCAAGTTTTCTAAGTGAGATGGTAAACTAATTTGCACATTGCAGTGATGTAAAGTTGCATCATTTTAAGTTAAAAAAATTTAAAACTTTTAACTTCAGTGTGAAACAGTTTTTACATAATTTTAATGTGACATCCAGTTAACTTTGCAGAAACAGATGGATACTTTTCACTTTAACACTTTGACTTCAGTTCAGCACCTGTACCTTTTCACTTGCAGTAAATGCAGTAAAAAAAAAAAAAGTTGAATCAATACTTATAGTTTAATCAAAGTCTTGTTTTATGTGTTCTATGTGAATTCTACCACTTTGTTCTGTTAATCACACCAGTCTACCAGTAAAATGCCTCCACAAAGTAGTGAGACTTTGCAAAATTTTTGTCAGGAAAAATTAATTAAAATGTGTTAGTTATCCAAAGTTTTCAAATATTTGGTGCAAATGTGAAATTCTATGAATCAATGAGCGAATGGGTTGCACATTAGAATATATTCATTTCAGGGATTCATTCAGGTGTAAGATTTATACATATGTTATAGGAATGTACATACATCTGTATATGTACTAACACTTTATCATTAATACTTTTGTCATTCGTATTTGAGTGAAAATGGGATAAGCAAATATTCTAGGGTAAACATAAGCACAATGAAAGTAAAGACGTGTTTATTATGATGTTATGCAGACATGGTTTTAGTATGTTCTTAAGATAAGCGATTACAGTACACATACAGTAATGTTAAAGAAGTGATATTTTGCTTTTTAAATGGAATTATGCATTTTAAAACTTTTTCTTATGGTCTACATAAAGTGTAAATGCTATGCTTGGGTCTTAATTCTTTATTAATTCAACTCCACAGGTCCACCTTCAACCTTATTTCTGAGTAATGACATAAGAAATTTTGTTTTGAGCGCTGGCCCTTTAAATGTAAACGAGCCACTTTATGCTCCACCCCCTCCAGGTTGTTGACTGTTCTGCTCTGTCCCATTTTGCCACTTAATACAACCAACAACTGAACATTTTATGTAACCGTAACTA
>JAPTGZ010000013.1:15124395-15134459 GCA_029814645.1 Fowleria isostigma
TATTCTATTCTATTCTATTCTATTCTATTCTATTCTATTCTATTCTATTCTAGTCTATTCTATTCTATTCTATTCTAACCCTGTGTGGTATTTGACGCGTCGATTCAAGTTGGACAGGGGGCTAATAACAGAGTGACCATACACAGTAAAAAAATGCCAGTGTTACTTTAACACCCACAGAGTCTACATTACACTCATAGAGTGGGCTCATATAGACTGGCATTTTTTTACTGTGTACACTCAGAAAGCTTACAATGCATACCAGGGGTGTGGGGGGTGGGCCCCAGCAAACACGCAAAATGCCCCCCCACATATGAAATTCTAGTCACCCCTCTGATGCGTCCAGATAACACCAATTAAAACTGGCATCTATATTTACGTGAGTCATGATATCACGTTGCATCTCTACAGAGCTACTGGAAATTGTTGCAACAGGAGATGCTGATAAATGTGCACTGACACTGATCTATGCAGTCACTAATCCTGTTCTGTCTTGACATGCTAGAATATGTGACTTTTTGTACTTTTTTAGCTTGATACTTTCTCCATTTTTGGGCTGAATTTTTAGTGGAAGGAAAACCTATTTGCTTAATTATTACAATCTATGCACACCAAGTCCCCTGAGATGTGTACGTGGTTTTGTTCGTGTTCTGCATTAGTTTCAGTAAATGATGTTCATTTGAGTTGAAATGTTTTGAATGGATCAGAGCGACTCACTTCAGCATGCTGAAACAATCCTGTGAGTGGCTCTAATCTGCGGTTATTGCTTTCAGCGTGTATTTGTCACAGCTTTAGTCTTTGCTTTTTGATGCTTTTGTTCTTTTTATTATCCGAGCGCCGGGTTTTGTAGATTCAGGGGACAAACTTCCAGTCTGTGTGTGGTTTGGTTAACATCTGACAGAAAGAATCTCATCATGTGCGAATTAAACCAAACCAACATGGGGGTAATCTTTCAAATGAAATAAAAAATAAAACCTTTCTTTTGCTGAGAGGTTCTTAAGCTTTAAATAAAATACCGGAATAGACTCGAGGATGGATTTCTTCGTGTTTAACATGAGGTCACGCACCTAAAACATCAATCAGCTCGAGCTACGATGGGGAAAAAGAGAGGGGGAAAAAATAAAAAAAAAAAGAAGAGCTCAGCAGGACAGTGGGGTCATTACTATCTTGTGCAAGGTCACAGAAATGCCACTGGGTAATTGAGTGAAGCTCAGGCGGTAGCTGCAAATCGGAAAAGCCGCTTCACCTCCTCCTGTCGGCGGGGCGGGGGGAGTGAAGTGAATCAGGGCCGTTTCATATCAAGGCTGTTTGTGTAGCGGGGAACAGGGAGCCTGAAATTACAATTTTATTCCCTTCTCGGATGCTCAGCAGAAACATGCGAGGGAGCGGCGGCGGGCGCTGAAGACAAAGAGGGAAGTTTATCTGCTGGGAGGAATGGGGTGGCCACATGCGGCTGCCTCCCCCACAGACCCTTGTTCCTTTTCAGGACGACAAAAAAAAAGAAAGAAAGCACTCCACAGGAATCAAAGTCGAAGAGAGTGCATCAGCGAGGAAGTGAATTCATGTTATTTGCCCATTACCTGAAGGCACAGAACTGCTGATGGCAGGGCTTTCTATATTGGAAGAGCCTCTCTATCCCATCAGTACCTTGTCACAACCAATCCAGCTGCTACTTGTGATAGCTTTCTTTCATTTGCCGCTGCCCTCCTCTGCATCCCCAGCGTTCTGCTTGTTTTGAAGAGGCCATCAGCTTTTCAACAGCGTCCCTCTGAGGTCCCACCTGTCCTTGACCCTCATCTCCTGCTGCCACTGTGCGTTTGTCTGGCCCTGTGTGCGTATGAATAAGCAATAGTCGGCGACAATGTGTGTGCAGAGGTAAAGGGTAGGGGTCTTTTTACCCGACGCAGAGTGTGAAAGGCTGAAGGAGGCGCTGGATTCTGGTTGGTTCAGAGCAGCGCCGCAGCAGATGGCAGTGGCCGCTCCAAAGCATTTAAACAAACAATCATCCAAGGTTCCTCAGAGCAGAGGATAATTACACAGATTCCACAGATGCCGGCACCTTCCAGTCGGTGGCTTTAATTTAGTCTGAGCGAGAAAAGCGGTGACCTTCAAAGAGAGATTCCTTCAGCAGACAATTTTGTCAAAATGAGGGATACAGTAGTCAAAAAATGTTTTTTCTTGCAAAAGCAAACTATTTCTGCCTTGAGTCACACAATATTTAAAACTAAAAGATTTGGAATTTGTTTTTATTTTATTGCCTGAATTTTTTTGCACAACAATGGTTATTACTTGAAATGTCAGTTTTTACTTTGTTATACAGTGTTCAGCATAAATGAGTACACACCAACAGATTTGTCACAAAACCTTTAGTTTTCTTTGAGAAGCAACATTGTCTATGAGACTCTATCCAACATATCATGGAAATGTTCTATAATTTTTTTGGTCCAATTGTTTTTTATTTTTTTTTATCATTATTATTTTTTTTTTTTAACCTTCATTTAATCTGAAAGTCCCTTGAGATAAAAATTTCTTTTTCGAAGAAGACCTGACCAAGAGACACATCAGTACAATACAAATGAACGGTCAGATTATAAAACTTGCATACAATTAAGACAACATAAAATAGCTAAAAACCAGTTTAATCTTTTGAAACTCTGTTATGTTCATTGAGATATTGATTAAAATTTTATGTTTCGGGGGGGGTGTCATTTATGCGGAGCACTGTATAAACACAATATGTGTATAGGCTACATTTGTACCTACTGCATATTGACTGTAAATCTGGATAAACTGTAAAGATGAAAACATGTGTGGGATTGTAAGTTGCAAGACCCAAATTCAAATGGAAAATATTATCCTTCTGCAGCTCTCTCCTCTCAGTCCAAGTCAAAAGACTGTGTACACAGAGAAAGTTACTGCGTATTTTTCCAGAGTCAAAAGTATTTTCTTCATAAAGTATAAATTTGGATCTATACTGAGTTTTGAGAGCTCTACCCAAACAGTAACTTTTTTTTTTTTTAGAGAGGGACCAAATGTTATCTGAGTAAAGTAATTTTATTTCCAATTTGAATAAATTTTAACTCAAGCAAATTTCCTTATAATATACAGATAGATGAACTTGACATCATTTCATGCTGTTATGGAAAGTGAAATGAAGCTTTTCCATGTTGCGTCAGTGTAGAGCAGGAGGAGAGCAATGGAGTCACATCCAGGTCTATATTTAACCCCCTGTCTGGAGATGCATGTGATTAGACAAAAGTGGGTAAATTTTCTACAGCTTGAAAACACAGTCAACAGGTAGATGCAGGAGTGTTATGTCCTGTCAGACCACTTTAATTACACTATGATGAAAGGTAATTTTGGTGTTTTTGCCCAATAATGAAAACAATTATCACACACTGCAGATTTTACCATCTTTATTCCCAGTGTGTGAATAATTTGCAATGAACCTTAAAAACATAGTCAGTTTCCTTGTCTCATTTGCCTACATTCATGATTTTAAAGGCACAATATATAACATGAAGAAACTTACATGCACTTATTGTTTTCACATTGATCATAACTGTACATAAAAGGACTCAGTCCCACTCCTGAGTGCTTTATTATTTCTCTCCTCTACAGCTGCAGCAGTGTAGAAAACTAAAATGTTAGCATTGGAGTCCATGAATGTCAACATTTAGACACAAACTTAAAGTAACAATACTGCACCTTAAGGCTAAATGAAATGAAATTAAGATATACTTGCATCATAGTTGACAATAATCTTAGTTGAAAAAGCCACAAAAAAGTACTAAAAGAGATGTTTTTTGGTGGTTTTTTTTTTTTGTTTGTTTTTGTTTTTTAAATCATGTTAACTTCCATCCTCAGGGTTTTTATGAAAAAACATATGGAGCCACAACCTGGAAAAACTCAATTCACCTTTAACAAGTTTGACTATAATGGTCTTTTGACAATTATTTTAAGAGAGACAATAAATCAACACTCATAGAAACTCTTTGTAGTTGCTAAGAGTGGAAATAACTATTGGCAAAACTTTATTTTGATTGTTCCCCATTGATAATATTGAACATCTCATCTATATTCAAGTTGTAGCTCAAAAAAATGGTAAAAATCACTCTAACCTTGACTCTGACAGAGATGTTCAGTTTAACAGTTGTATATCCATCCATCCAAGTTCTGGAACTGCTTAATCCCTTCTACCTTATTGGTACATGTAACATGTAAACTCGCACAGGTTGGAACTGGAATCAAACCAGGACCTTCTTCTTCGGACAGCTGTGGCGCAGTTGGTAGAGCGGGTTGTCCAATGATCGAAGGTCGGTCGTTCGAATCCCACCTCCAACTGTCCATATGTCAAAGTGTCCTTGGGCAAGACACTGAACCCTAAATTGCTCCCAGTGAGGTCTTGATGGCAGCAGCCGCCTACTGGTGTATGAGTGTGTGCGTGAATGGGTAAATGTGAGGCTTGTATTGTAAAGCGCTTTGGGCACCATTAATGTGCAGAAAAGAGCTATATAAGTACCGACCATTTACCATTTACCATTCCTACTGTGATGTGACAGTGTCAACCACAGCAGCTATTGTTTTTTTTTTATCATTTTGTATTTTATTTATAATAATCACTGTAATATATAATGATTCTTTCTCAAAGTTTATGAACAATATGTATTAGATGTTTACAAAATGTGGTTGTCAGGTATATGTTATTACCATATAATACTGTAGTGTTTCTACACACTGTGTTGGGGTATGGTTTGTAAATGAAATGGTTTTCAGTGATGCACAGGTTCAGGAGTGATGTGCATCTGTCCAGATACTTTACCTGAACCTGTTCATACTGTTTGACTTAAACTGATTCTGAACGGAAACGTCAAAAACTGCTTTTCTGTTTGTCTCTGCATTGTGTGTCCTTCACTATTTTCTAAAACATACAATGCCTCTGCCGAGGGGCTTTGTAATGTGCTGTCAAAACCTATTTACCTCCTTCAGCCGTCCCCCAGTGCTGCACCGTGAGACTGAAGATGGGGAGGGGTGTGTAATGTCTGTCACTGCCGCTTAATAATGTGTGTAATCCGTAGCATTTTCCCTTTGTTTTTGTCGTCTTTGCTGCAGTGTGTCTATTCCCTGGGATCACTTATCAAATCAAACTGATGTAGTTTAGATTTCTGTGCTCGGGTCTGTTCAGCTGTCACCGCTTTCTTCATCTTTCGTCAAACAAAACACAGCTTTTCTGGTAAAAAGAAAACCCTTCATGTTTAGACACACACATTTAGAAGCTGTCATGAAGGTGCAAAGGAGGCTGTGATGGATGCTCTGTCTTTAAATGTGGTCGCTCAGGACAACACATTATGCAAACTAAACTATTTCAAGCATAGTGAAGGCTTGGTTTGGATGATCTGCCCAAAAGATCATATGTCATTTACTATTCATCACAGGCATTTTTTTACCCCTACAGTTGTGGAAAAAATTATTAGATAATCAAAAATCATCAAAAACAATGATTATGCAAGCAAGTACTAAGTCCTGTGTGTGTATCATATGACTAAAACAGACAGAACAGAAAACATGGAATGCCTAAACGCACTGTTTTGTCAGTACAATGACATAAATATTGATGTAAGAACTTATGTGATTTTGGTTATTATCAAGAATACCATGAAAAATGGATAGATATCAGCTCTGTAATTAAACTCTCATGAGCTATTTTTGTTGTTATCATTATATTTGTTCAAACAAATGTACCTTTAGCTGTCCTAGTCATCAAAATGAACAAGAAATAAAGACAAACATAGCATGGTTTAATATTTTTTTCCAGGACTGTATTCTCAGATTACTGTGGAACTGAGACTTTAGAGAGCAATTACAAAAATGAACATTAATTCCTTATATTTTTGGATTGTTGAGACAAAGAGTGTTTCATTATTGACTGTGAACATCCCACAGGCGACTGTAGCACAAGGCAGTTCCACAGTAAATCACTACAATTCTCTTACCAACATGAAATATTTGTAATGTTGTGTTTTGCACCATTGCTTCAGCCATGCATCTATGAAACACCAGGCTCACCACAGTCGGACATCTGGGATCTGAACTCCTCATTTCCTCGGTGGCAGAAAACACATTGCCCAAACTCCTACAGAGTCATATGGATGAAATGAACACTGAGAACACTGAGCTGAAAGACTTACTAAGAAACACTATTAATGGACTTAATAGTAGCTGAACAGCATTAATAGCACTTCTGTGATTTGACGGAACTTAAATTTATACCAAACACCACATGGTTCACATGCATCAAGATACAGATTCTTTCCATACTGCATTGTATATCTTTTCTTTATAATAATGAATTCATGATACGTTTAAAGCAGAATAATAAAAGCCATTTTATCTTCAGAAACTGCCTGACAATAAAGCAGGAAAACCTAGTTGTTATTATTCACACTATAAAAAGTGAAAATGGTCAAGTTTATTCTCAGTCAATCGATATAAGCAACATTTATTGAGTGAAATGGGCTAAATGTAGTTTCAACAAATACTAACTTGGTCAGAGGTGCCGTTTTTCTGAACTGTTCTGTTTTTCTGTGCATATTGGCAGCCACATTTCCATCAGTCTACCTCAGGGTGTAGTTTACCACCACCAGAGTGAGGATGTGAGAGTGAATGAATAATGGATCAATAACATCCACTTTTTAAGGCACTTTGAGGGCCTTGAAAAGCACTGTAGATATCTAATCTATTGTTATTTTATTATTTGTTGTATTTAACATAATTAGATGGTAAAACAGTGTAAAACAGAGTAGTTTTTTAAGGTGAATATATTGCTTGCAATTATCTCTGAATTCTCAGATAACTGTAAAATAGTTTTGGAGAATATCTCCATTGTATTAAACTTTTTTTTCTATTTCATGAAAAATTGCTTCAATGAACTGAAATAATTTACTTAAATCTATAAAAATATTACTTGGAGCAAGAGTATAGATAAAGATATACAAAGAATTAGTCTAAATCCAAATGTTTGTAATTTTTTTTGGATTGAACATTTTTTGTTGCATATTTGACTAACTTTAAAACAAACTTTATTGTTTTTTTACCTTAAAGGAACTATGCTTACTAAAAAGATACAAAGACGTATTTTAAGTATCATTAGAGTGTTTAGAATAAAGAGTTTTTATTAATTTTTTGTTTCTTTTAATTCATTTTATCATTATTGCAGAAATATAAACTGAATTTACTCTCAATCAAAATACTTCAAATTTACATTTCCACTAGAAAGAGTAGTGACTCACTCTGCCAGTTGCCCACAGCACTGACAACCAAAATCGAAGGCCACACTGTGGATGAGAACCATTAAGAAACAGCCAAGTCAAAGACAATGGACAGATCTCTAAAAGAAAAAAAACAATTGAAATCATGGCATTTCTTCAATAGGATTGAGTTTGATTTTGAGGATTATGGAGATTATAAAGTTAGTGTGTGATGTTATTATGTCTGCTAAGTTGTCATCCTGCTCATTTTTGACCTTGTTTGGACTCTTGATGAGATATTTTTCTAGGAAACTACATGGGAAACAGAGGTGGTTTGTTGCTTTACTGTGGCTAAATAAATGTAGTTTAATGTAAACTATCAGTTGATGAAATATGTATAGCGTTCTTGTGACTAATGTGATAATACCATTATACCAATGAGCTTCATATTTTATTCAGTCTGTTGATGCATGGCATAAATTTGTTCAGTAGTTTTGGCAGCTGTCTGGGTTCGTGACTTCCCCTGCTGTGATACTTCAAAATAGCGATACTACATTTAACTCTGCAGCTAAGTCCAAATCATGTGATAAAATGATATAATTGCACTCCTGATGAGTACAAGTGAAATAGGCACGTCTGGACAGTACTGATAGTTTTTTTTTTTAGTAATGATGTGATCTGTGCGACTCCTCTAAAAAAGCAGGTCAAATATTAGATTACAGTCAGCCACGATGTAAGACGGTCACATCAGCCCTAGTGAAGCCTTATCTGGTGTGACTGCAGAGTCTGTACAAGGACCTCATCAATGAGTAGGGATGTTTTACTCCCCCCTTTCCCTTTAGGGGATGTGAGAAGATGACCCTATGCTCCCAAACCAGCCTCTTTAACCTTGAGGCTCCCATTACTCCAATAACACCAGCCGTCTGACTATTGTCTCAGTGCTTATCTGGTCTAGTCATCATCACACAGATAAATACACTGTCCTCTTTGTGCTCGAGTGTTTCCTATAGAAGTATCTTGTGCGTCAGACTCACATTTTCATTATAAGCGTAAAAATAATGATTTAATTATCTTCCCCTCTTATTGCCATCACTTTGCTGGCATCCATCATTTTTTCTCCTTCAGAACGTATTGATTTTTGATGTGTTTCTCTGGAGATTTTCACTGATTTGGGCAGCGTATTTGAGGGTTTTAATTCTGCTGAAGAGGCTGTAGGGCCAAACAGAGGATATACTGTATGGACAGAGTGTGTCGAGAAGGAGCTGTAGGAAGATTAAAGCAGGTAAGTATTGATTGGCAGATAGACAGCAGCAAGGTGGCCATTGATTGGGCAAACAGCCAATTTTTGACCCTGCAATGCACTGGGTGAATCAATGACCTTAATCCAGTGGGAGACGTAAAGAACAAGAGCACCAGCACCAAAATAGATCGTAGTTTTGGGCTATCTGACAGCGTTTTTCATCATTTTTAATCACACATGATACAACAAAACAATAATTTTATGTTGCAAATTAGTCGTTCTTCTATGATAGTGTTTTATATTTGCACATTTATTTATTTTTGCAGATTTACGACACATGCACGTTAAGATAACCCTGTTCCCGTCTTTTATCCTCATCCAAATAACCTGAATGTACATGCTTTATATTTAGTCAAATTCATCTGGTTTAAAGTTAAGTCCATATGGATTGTTTTGACCTTTTGAAGTGTCAGTCAATACCACAGCTGATACACTTAGTCTCTATTTATATTCATGAGTGCACAGAAAGGTGAGAGGCAGTTCAAGCATAATTTACTGTATTATCTTAATGTAGTTCTACCATCAGATATCCATAAATGCTAATACAAGGTTGTCAGAGTACTTTGGCGACTAAAATGTTTCTTATGCTTTTTAGAAAAGTGAGAAAGAGCAAGTGATGATGAAAAAGTAGAACTGCAGAGGACTATTCATAGAAAGATTTATGGATACACTAATGTACCGCCTAATGCTATTTATTTAAACTCAAAGATTATTTAAGTATCATTGAGTAAAAAAGAAAAGGAAAAGCTTGGATCCAAACTGTTTCAGACTCTGTCTCTTATTCTTGTTTGTTCTGATTGATTCTTACTGTTGAACCAACAACAATCATCTGTAAGTCCTTTGGTACCTGGTTTTCATTTCAGAAATGAAATCATTCACCACCCTCATCAATGACATCACCCAAACTGGATGGAAAAAAAATCATTGTGTTAGTGGAAGAAATTAATATTAGTGTCATTCTGCATTCTGCGGCCCATCTGTTCATGTGCTTTTAGTATGTCCTCAATTAGTTGATTATAATTTGGGGCTCCAAATGTTGCACCACTTGTACAAATGAACCCCAAGCTGTTGATTTATAAAGAGCTGAGCTTTGAGGGGAATAAAGGATCACCAACAAGTTCACAGCTCTGCTTCACTTTAAACTGCACCAGTTTGTTTTGTTTCAGGTATGTAAGTCAATCTGAATTCTGGTCAGTTAGAATATGGCACTAACAGCTATCTATTGATTAGTGCATAATCAAAAAATTAAACAGGTCTTTGCTTGATGTGAAATAAGCCTGAAGCGCAAATTCAAGGTTGACTCTTCCTTTGAAGAAACATCTTCACAATAAATACCAACAGGTTGCATTTTTAATTCTCCAGTCACTGCGTATCATTAAAAAAAGGGGGTACATATTCTTCAAAATGCCTTCGCCCTTAAGTAGCTGGGATAGGCTCAAAGTGACCCCCGTGACCCTAGTGAGGATAAAGCAGGTTCAGAAAATGAATGAATGAATGAATGAATGAATGAATGAATG
>JAPTGZ010000013.1:15158008-15168395 GCA_029814645.1 Fowleria isostigma
ATCTATCTATCTATCTATCTATCTATCTATCTATCTATCTATCTTATCTATCTATCTATCTATCTATCTATCTATCTGTCTATCTGTCTGTCTGTCTGTCTGTCTGTCTATCTGTCTGTCTGTCTGTCTGTCTGTCTACGCAACAAAAACAGGAAACAAACCACCATCATGCAGTCAAACTAATACATTTTTGCTTCCGTTTTTTGTGGTGCTTCAGTGTTGGAGTCAAAAATGTAGTGCAAATGCAGTTTTTTTTAATTATCATTCTTTGCATTTTGGACAAGTTCACATCGCAGTAATGATCAAAACATGCACCACTGTTTATTTGGTTTAGAGTCGCAGTAGTTGCAAAGCATTAAACTACAGTTGACATGGAGGTCTTGACCTAGCCTTGGAAAAGAATGGATGTTACAAGAGCCTTAACCCATCATCATACTTGAAAATCAAGTGCATGAAGACATGGATCAATAACCAACACAGTGACGGAGAGAGATTTGTGTTGGTGGAAGTAGTGGGCGGCCCAGAAACTATAACTCTGACATCCTACCGGGTTTGTCATCCAAACATGCCATCCAGATGGGGAATCGACCCTTAATGGCCCTCAGTGTGTCATTAGTTAAGGAGTGAGTGCAGTTAACGGTGTGCTGACACAGGCAGGTCGCTCACAATGTGTGTGGGATGGAAATATGTAAGTTTTCAACAGTGGATGAAATGGCAATAGAAAAGTGCTGATTCCAGTCGAGTTCCAGCGCCGGCTGACAGCACAGCAATAAAAAGACGTCAACTGACTCATGGCTTTGTATGAGGGTCTCAAGGCTTTGCTGCACCGAAGAATTCCTTTCACAAGACCCAGTCAGTGCTGTCCAAAGCAAACAATTACCAGGATTTTCGGAAAGTCCCTACGACCATAGCCAGACATGAATGGACGAAAAAATTGAGTTGTGTTTATTTCAGTTTGGGGATAAAATGAGGTTTATTCATGAAGGATGTGCAATATCTTATGCAGTCCTTCCAGGAAGTTGCAGCAATTAATGCAAATTCAGCCGATGCCTGTGAATTCTGCACAACCTTGCAATTTTATCCAATCACAGTTTTATCTGTGCATGCTGTTTTTGTCCTCTTGACCCATTTTGAAAAGATAATAGACAAAGAATAGTACATTTATTTCTAATCACATCTCATCATATCTTCTCTTAATAAAAGTAATCCTACAGAAAGCAATGAACTTCCATCAAAGTTGACTTTCCTTTCTTTTACTGCTCTTGACTCCAAATATAAGACTGTAGGGAGAGCTTGAGGTGAAGAATACATTTCTGAGCTGCATTCGAATGGTGCATGTTGATATATGTGTGTGCGTGCGTGTGTGTGCGCGTGTGTGTGTTTTCGTTCATCCCACAGGGGCTGCATCTCGGGTGGATGCTGTGCTTCTGTTACAGATGATCCTGTGGGGGGGACTCAGTGCACTGACAGCCAGGCAATGTGAGGGCTTCACATCCTGCGTCACCACACACACACACACACACACACACACACACACACACACACACACACACACACACACACGCTTTGCTGCAGTTGCCCACAGTGACTAAAACATGTTGGTCCAAGGGTAAACTCCCACTGCATATCCTGTCAGCTCAGAGAAAGTGTCAATCAGCTTGTCTAAGTCAGCTAAAGAGATGTGTCTACGCTAGCAAAATGTACTTTTCTTGCTGTCCTTGTCCTTCACAATTTCTGACAGAAAATAACTGCACTTTGTTTGAATTTTTAAACTGAGTTCATCAATAGAGGGGATTTTGCAGAGTAGGTGTATCATTTACTCACAAGAGACCTGCTGAGCATATTTTTACTCAGTCTTTGATTATGATTTAGAGGTCGTGCATAGATTTAACTGGTTCTGAGCTCTTTTTAAAGTGTAGAAGTGCCCAGTTTCAGCTAAGTAAGAGAACGTCTGCATACTTCTTCCACTGCTTCCATTAAAGGCCTTTTTTCAGGACAAACCAGGCTGTAAATTCAGGTGTAACCAACTGTGTTTGCTTGCTGCCATCTTGTGGCAAAACAAGGGAAGTGCAGTATTTAGTAACGACTCAGTTTTTATTCAAAACATCCTAAATTCCAAAGTCTAAAATATGATCTCAGTGAATAATTTCTTTCTGAAATCTATACATACACAAATACAAACACGTGTTTCTAACTTTCGATATGTAGAAAATAATACCGTCCTTACGGAACGCGTATACGTTATGTCCCTCGTCACTTCCCGTCGTTGTTTAGCTGAGCACTTACGCTACTAACTCGACCTCGACAGGTAAGAACAATGTGTACTTTTCATAACATTCACTTTCAGAACATTTATATCCTCTGTATACTGTAGAGATTGTTACAGACGTATCTTTAGTTACACGGACATTCATCCTGTACATGAAACTCTCACTCCGATAACTCTTTAATCGCTGTTGAAAAAGGAGAAAGTATCAAAACAAGCTGTCAGCTGATCGTCAGAAAGCAAAAGGCTAACAAACACACTTTAGGTAGCTATCTCTTACCAACTATTTATGTATTTATTAGGGTTCTGCCACTGTTTGGTAACCGTATATCATGTGTTGTTAAGCTTGCTGCTTTTTCTTTTCAAGTGTTTGTGTGATTCATGTAATAATTGCATCATCTGTGATACTTCTTCCTGGCTACTAGCAAAGTAAATATGGAAGTATAAGCAGATCAGACTTGTGTTTACAGTGTCTAGAAAGAGTGGGTTTTTTGAGGGTGTTGGGATAAAATGTTGGTTGTTTTATTCCTAAGGTTATAAGGAAAAAAATTGAAGAAGGGACGCCACGATGTCCAGTGCTGTAAGTGATATAACTATCTCTGTTTGCTAATCGATCGGTTGTGTAACGCCTTGTATTTCTGTTTTACAAAATAGTCCATTAATATTTTAAATGTCACCAAAAGTATGAGTAAGGTTTTAGGTATTTAACAGTATTATTCCCACTACTTTTACTCAAATACTCGCTTTTAAGTATATTGGTTGAGTACTTCCATATTAGAGGCAAATGTTGTATTTTTGATTAAATTAAACGTATTATAAGTATCTTTACTTGATAATTATTGGTATTATTTTATTCGTAATTCGCAGATTCCTCGTATGATATAGAATAAATCTATTAATCACAATCTGTTATACTTAGATTATCCTGTGATAGGCCTGTCTGTGCTTTTCTTTCGGTACATGTACTTTTACTGAATTATTCTGGCTTTTTGCAGCAGATAATTACTGTTGTGGTTTTACATTTTTAGCAAATAAATCTCAACAAAAAAAATCCCTCACTGTGCTAAAACCCAAAGTTTGTTCTTCAGTTTGCTTTAAATTAGTTAATGTTAAATGTATATAATCCCAGCTGTCTGGCATTTTGAGATAAACAACATCAACTGGCAAATTATGTCTCCAAAAACTTGAATATCTCATCTCTTATTATTTTCTCGTTATTTGCTAGTTGTTTTTTCCCCTCATTATTTGATAGTTGTGTTTTATTAAATGTAAAAAGAACAGTAGGGTGACATAAACTTAGTACAGTATACTGTTACATAGCCAGAAAAATAACAAAATTGTTCCATTTCTTCATCCTATATTTGAGATAATTAAATTTAACATAAATATGCTACAGTGGGTGAATGTAACTACAGGCTGTTCACTATTTTTAGGTGTTTTACATCATACAAACAATTGATTATTCATGATGTTTGGGTTAAATGTTGCTGGTTTTTCACAGATATATGTTTCCTCTTTTTAGGTGCTGTGTGGGCGGGGCCGGTTGGTCCTTTGTCAGACCACAGCCCATAAAGCATTAGCTGCTCTCAGGGTCACCAGAACCAGAACTTTTTCTGCTGCGAGTTCAGATGAGCCTTACATAGCTGTATCACCTGCAGACTCAGGTGAGACAAAACAGTCACCAAAAAACCTGTGAAATGTGTTTGTAAAGGTGACGGTGTTATTCAGTTTACTACAGGCTTTTGTTTTGTTTGCAATTTCATGTATTAGAAGCTGTGGTCCGGTGATGGTTTAATATTACTAGTACAGCAGTAAGACCAAGTAAGACTGATTTTAGTGTGAATAAATACCGTTGTCCCTCCCCCTGAAGGCCCACGGACAGTGTGGCCCGATGAGAACATGGGACCATTCGGACCTCAGGACCAGCGCTTCCAGTTACCGGGAAATGTTGGCTTTGACTGTCACCTGGAAGGCATAGCGGACCAAAAGAAACCTCCAGTTCACAGGACAGTGCCTGATGTACTCGCAGCCCCGAGCAGCACAGAAAGACACCAGTTCATACTGGCCCAGTTCGTCAACGAGTTTCATGTAAGTTTGACGAAACATTGAATTAGTCTAAAGTCAATGGTGAGTTTTCTGCAGGAGGGCAGAGGTAGCGATGTTTTCAGGAGTAAGTGTATTTATCAGATAATTAATAAATATGAGTGACCACATATGTCCGTATTTAACCTTTATAAATGGACGATTAGTGTCAACAAACTTTCACTTTGTCATATATTTGCAAATTTTAATCCCAGTTCAGAACGGAAATAGACAATGAGACAAACCGGTATTAGGAAGTTACAGATAAAGGTCTCAACTGGTTTGTTTGACCTAGATTCATGCAGTCTGGCAGCAAAGCCAGTATTTCTACTTGTCAAATCTTCAGAAAGCATTACATATTTATATTTTCCTCAGTCACAGTTTTCAAACCAGGCCAATTCTGACTTGATAGTTCATGTTTTCTCTGCTCATTAGAGATGACTTCACCTCCTTACCAGTGGAAATAATCCAGGAATAGATTTGATAAATTCTCACCCAACTATTGTTTTTTTTTTTTTAGTTTGTTTTTGCTGTTTCATCAATACCAGTAATGCAGCTTTAGAAAATAACTCATTATCATTATCTTTTTTTTTATATTTGAAGAAGCTACAAATTCTATTCTGTTCCAAAAGGCTTGAAAAGTACAGGCTGAACTGGGCCAAATCCTCAGGTTTACTTACCCTTTAGCTGTTGGTGGTTTCAGTGCCTGTTTTGTTGACGTATGCAGGCCAGTGTTGTGATAGCAATGAGAACTTCCTGCTATCTCCACCGTGGAATTACAGGCTGCATGGTTTATCCCCACTCAGCAGCTTGTAGTTACGGTTCAAAGGCTATGAGATGAATGCATGAGTCTGATTGTTGGCTCAGCAGCCTCCCTGTCCACAGCGCTCTCCCTCTTTGTAAAGTGTTCAAACTAGATGATGGAACTTTTGGGGACATTTGGGAGACAGCAAATGCACTTTTTACTGTACCTTTTGTATTATTTCTGTGTTCTGAAAAGGATGTGTGTTTGTGTATCAGGGGAAACTTGGTCCCATATCCACAAGAGTCCACAAAGCTGAGGATTACTTTAACCAGACAGAAACAGACTGCTCCATTAGTTCCTGCCCTGAGCTCTTAAAAAAAGGTAAGGAGTGAGTCCTCTCCTCTACGTTCACATGTGCTCAGCAGTTAAAAGATGTTTTTGATGATTTGAGTGTTGCTGTGGTCATTTCAGATCTCGAACTGTTGTTTCCCTCCGCACCTCCCTCCGCCATCACCGTAGTAACTGTCACACAGAAGGAGGCCCAACAGGACAAAGATCAGCTGTGCAATAGAGTGAGTCCGCTAATATGTCACTACAACGACAGTATACTTGGATGCGTGAATAACAACAACCAGGGTTTGTGTGGGTGTTTGATAATCCTTGAAAATACTTGAATTTCAATGTGTTTTCAAGGTGCTTAAATTTTAGTTGAAGTACTTGAAAGTGCTTGCAGTTATAATCAAAGCTACTTACAGAGAGGTGATACATTTTGAAAAATTAAACTTTATGTGAAAAAAGAAAATTAGCGGGTGCTCTGACGTCGACTCCGGATACATTTTTTTATCTTGAAGGAGTGATATTTTGCTCTTTTTAAATAGATTTATGCATTTTAAAACTTTTCTCTGGTATACATAAAGTGTAAATGCTATGCTTGGGTCTGAATTCTTTATTAATTCAACTTCACAGATCCGTCCTCAACTCTATTTCTGAATAATGACACCAGAAAGGTGGTTTTGAGCACTGACCCTTTAAATGCAAATGAGCCACTTTACACCCCACCCCCTCCAGGTTGTTGATCATGCTGGTTCTGACTTTTGTTCGTTAATACAACCAGCTTAATGTTTTTGGTAATCGGCTCAAAATTTGGAGATATTTTCAGTATATATGGACTAGAAACGTCACTGCTGACAATTATATCATACTCTGAGAAATGTTCACAGGAAGTCTTAACCTTATATGTGCAAATGTGTGATGTTACTAGTTATATACGTAACAAATTAGGAAGGAATTAAAACAGGTTGTAGACATCCATTTAGTTCTTGCCAAAATGAATATAAAGATGGCTGTACAGCACCTGGAGGGTTCACACTCAAACCATACAAACTATTAGGGTCAAAAATACACAAATAGTTTAAAAATTATCTCTGCTTGGTGCACCCATGAAATTATACATTTATGTTGATTCCTTCTTTAAAACACATTTTGTACCATTGTAACAAATTTTGTAAGCTTTTTACACACCATGAACATCTTGTGAGAATTTATGTTAATAAAAATATACATTAAAAAAAATACACAAATAAATGAATCAAAGACTAATGAAAGTAGGTTTAGATAAACATGACCCCTTTAATTTTTGGCTTGGTGTGAGTGTGCCTGAAGAACACAGAGTGGCTTCCCCTTTTTTTTCCAGATAAAACTTTGTGATTATCTTTAATTTCTAAACTTTTGGCTGTTATAAAACATAACTTTAGATGTTTATATCATAATACAGTATTGTGATTAAAAAAAAAAACAGTGACAAAAATAATGATGAGTATATGGATTCCGGTAAATATGTATTTTACCCCAGTGATAAGGTGCTGTTCTGGAAAAATATTAAAAAATAACCCTTAAAAGTGCTTGAATTTGACCTTGAAAAATGTGTATGAACCCTGAATAACCAACACTCTTCGTTTCCTGTCGTCTGCAGTTTGTCAGCGGTGCTAAGGAAATGTGCTTTGCGTTGTGGACTGCGGGCTACTGGGCCGACTTCATCGACCCAACTACAGGAGCAGCTGTGAGTTTAATTAAAGATAACCCATAAAAACATTCTCATACTAGGAAGACATCAACACAAGACACTAATAACTCACATTTTACCTTTGTGCTTAATGTATTTTTGGTATTTCCTCATATAAAACCTATAATAAATTAAAGACGGGTCTCTATTCAGTGTACATGTCTATATGGATATCTTGGTTTTTATTTTTGGCTTATCTCAATCAACCATAGTGCATTTAAAAACCTGATCTAATTATAAGATAATGACAGTTTCATCAAATACTATAATAGTGCATAAAACAATAAGACACAACACACAGTGACCGAAAAGACACAGATTTAAAACCTAAGAATGTCTCAGTGCTGATGTCAGGTGTTATCCTCTGACTGTGAACACTTGTGTCGGTCATTGTTTTCCTACTCTGTCGTCACGTAAAAGTGAATGTTTCACACTAAAATGTTAGAGGGAAGAGTTGAGTTTGTGTAATTTTAAGAATTGGTACCCAAAAAAACTTACCAACCAGATTTACACTACAGCAACAAATGTTCACATTGAATTCAGGTGTTTTATTACTAATTTAATAATAATTAATATGGCTTAGGTTTATTCAGTCGTCATCTGCAATACAGAAAACCTAAACAATGAAGCTGATTTTAAGTCAACTGAGTGAATTGTGAAGACCGAATTGACTCAGGCAGAAGCTAATGTGCAATAGTGACTCTCACAGTGCAATTTTATTTATTTTACTGTCTTATTTGTAGTTTTTAAATATTTATTATACATATGGGTTGTTTTTTCATTTTAAAATTTATTCTGTGTTTTTATTTCACGCTGTGCATTTTGACGTCTCGTTCTGTGACGGCATCTGTGATGTTTTTACAGAATGACAATAAATCTGAATCTGAACCGGAATCTAAATGCTTAAATGCGCCTCGCCTACATTCAAATCCAAATCAGTTTTATTCTACCCATCAAAACATCAAAAATCATTCCTGCTTGTATCCCTCAGAAATATCTTTTCAAACCAGTGTTTTGAAAACCATTAACCATTAATCTTTTTTATACATTTAATGGATCATATGTGTGTCATTGCAGTAAATGTTTTACTTTGTCTTGACAGTTAATTTTATTTATGCTGTCACCTAAAACACTATAAGATGCTTCAGTTCTGATTGATTTCTAAAATATTTGTTATATTCTGACTGTATATATTAATTTATAACCCACAAAGTAATTCATTAACAAACAAAATAAGCCTTGAAATGTATAAATAAATATTGATTTGACATTTATCGTGATATTTAATGACAGAAACTGATTTTAAAGATAATACTTCAACGTGTCCCAATATTTTTGTATTTATCAAATAGAGCAGGGGTCTCAAACAAATGGCCTGAGATCCTTGGGATGAATTAATGAAATACAAAAATTACACAGAAGATATAATCAATCAAGGATGTTCAAATTATATTAGATCCATTCAATCAAAAGTGAGTCAAACCGGTAAAATACTATCATAATAAACTATAAATAATGAAAACCGCACATTTTTTTGTTTTACTGTAAAAGGTAAAAATTACACAAATGTTAACATTTACAGACTAGCCTTTTACAAAAATATGAATTAGTGCAATTTTAACAGTATTGTGCCTGTTATTAAACGTTTTGTGTATTTGTCGATCCACTGTGATCTGTAAGTTACACTGAACATGTGAAAATGAGAAGCTTAGGCAAAATAATGGCATAAATAGTTGAAATTTCACTTTTTTTTTCTAAATAAATGTCATTTTGTTCATGGTTGTTGATGCTTTTCACATTTTTTAAAGGGTAGTTTAAACATTTTGATAATATATTTGTACTTTTTTTACTCTAAAACATAGAAGTTAGATCTACAAATTTTGGAACTGACATAATTTCTATATTATTATGTTATTATTGTAATGATCCGGCCCTGAACTAACATGAGTTTGATGGCCCTGAAGTAGAGGGAATTGGTTTGTCGTCATCTGCAGGTGAATAAAGACCCCGTTAATTTAAGGACATGTGGTTTGTAGTTGTTTTGACCAGACGGCTGATGACCTCTCCTCTCCTTTTTTCAGTTCTTCGCATCGCCGTCAAGTCAAACCACACTAAGAACAGAGGAGGAGCTGAGACATCTGGGCTTTCACATCGAGGTGTCGGCTTCCTGCACAGTTATTCGCCACATTCTGAGGGGCACACCTATGTTCGTGGGGGCTGTTTTTACCAACGCACCCACTCAAAGCGCTACAGTCGCAAGACTACAAGGACTGGGAAACGAACTTGACGATGAGGAATAGATTTTTTTATTATTATTATTATTATTATTATTATTCCTCTTGGGACTGAATCCAAACACAAGGCCTATATTTATGTTTTGATGAAGCTAATATATGGTAGTGTTTGTGTTACTGTGATAAACAGTAGCCAGACAAATGTTAGTTCACAAAGGACTTGTGTGAGACTGGATTGTAAACTGCATCAGGAGGACAGACCGTCACCATCAGCTCTGTTTGTCTTGCACCACGTCCACAGAGGAACACGTCGAGTGCAGGAAGAAGAGATTTGACTGTAAAAGAAAACGTCATATTGTGTGAAACGCTGTGTTTAATGTCTCAGAGTGTGATACTGTCAGTGCTTTATGATACAAAGGAAACACAGATGAAATGGGAACCCCTCTGCTTAACCAAGGCAGCTGTTTGTAGCCAACAGTAAAGGCTCAGATTCTGTCACCACAAACCTTCTGCTGAAATACATCAGGTCGACACTTTTCATACTTGACTTAACGTGCAGTATTGTTTTTATCTTCTATTGCACAGAATCCGATGAAATTGATTCTGTTTATTTTGAAGCACTACAGCTGTTACAGTCAGAACTACTGGACAAATAAAGTGACTTCTTATCAGAATGATTTGGTACTCGGTGTTTTCCTCCTTCATCTTATCATAATTTACACACACACGGGGTAAAACTACTGTTAACCCTTTAACTAACCCACCGAGAAAAACCTGATTTAAAAAAAAAAAATGTTTGCATTTCTTATTCCCTTGGGTGGGTAATTTCTTGATTTTTTTTTTTTTTTAACCATACTTACGAATATCAACTCAGAAAATGTTAAAAATGACTTACTAAGTTAATTCTTTCAACATATTCATGATATACTACCACTAAATATTTAAGTTGAGCATGTTTTTTAAAAAAAATACATATCTAATTTGTTTTTTTTGTGATA
>JAPTGZ010000013.1:15179181-15191405 GCA_029814645.1 Fowleria isostigma
ACATGTTACAAACCATCAAAATATGGACCATTAAGGCACATTTTTAATATTTACAAAAATCAAAGTATGTCAAAACTTTGCAGAAACTGTCCCACAGAAGTGACGAATAGAATTTACAATGAATTCAACCAGTAGTTTTGTGAGAGAAGATGTTTGAAGAAGTTACTGACGATGATGACAGATACAGTGCCTTGGCTCATGGCTGATCAACCAGAGAGATAAAATCACCAATTTAATCCAGTGTAACCCACACAGAGTATACAACATCAGAAATGCATATTCCCGTATAGCAACAGTCAACCTGGACTGCTGTATGTCTGAATTAAAAAATAAATGTCAAAAGTGAAACCTCCATAAACCACCATTTCCCAAACTACAGACCTGCTCCTACTACATCTGTTCATCAAATAAACCTCTTCAGAACAATTAGATTCTCAACTCTCAAAAATTCTACAAAAACCAAACATAAACAACTCACTGAAAGTCAGTACTGATTCAGATACTACTCCTCAACAGAGGAAATCACCAACTCAATAGGTTCAATGTTCCATTTATTGTCACTGCATATCTCCACATGAAATGACATCCGTACCCAGGACCAGCAGTGCACATCATGAAAAATGTCCATAAAAAGTAGTTGTATATTAAATTAACAGTAAAACCTAATGAATAAATAATGCAGTGCAAGATTAAAAGTGCAGCATGTTAAAAACGGAATAAAACAGCGGTGTGTCAGTGTCTCCAGGAGTTTATCGGTCTGAGAGCCTCTGGGAAGAAGCTGTGGATGAGTCTGGTGGTTCTGGCCTTAATGCTCTGCAGCCTCTTCCCTGAGGGGAGGGGGTTGAACAGTCCATGGGCCGGGCAGGTGGAATCCCCCATAATGCAGGCCGCGCCGCTCCTGCACCTCCTCTTGTATACTTCCTCAATGGAAGGAAGACTACTGCGGGTGATCTCTGTAGCGCCTTCCTGTCAGTGGTGGAGCAGTTCCCATACCAGGTGGTGATGGAGTGGGTGAGTGTGCTCTCACACCTGTAGAACACTGCCAGCACTGAGATGTTGAGGCCGGCCTGCTTCAGCTTCCAGAGGAAGACGTTGGTGGGCCTTCATCACAATGATGGAGGTGTTTATAAAAGTCCCTGAAAATGTGGGGTACTTATAACCGTGGACCGTTTCCACAGTTGTGTTGATGAAGAGAGGGGAAGGGGTGTGGCTCCTCTTAAAATCCACAACCAGTTCCTTTGTCTTCCCCACGTTTATGCTAGGGGTGAGTATTGGCAAGAACCTCATGATACGATACGGATCATAATACAATAGTATCATGATATCAAAATATCGTGATATATTGCAATATTCTACATAGTTAACTAAGAAAAAATAGACATGATGTAAATGTAAATCACACAGTACTTCACAAAATTGAAAGGACAAATTAAGTCAAAACTATTTGAAAACAACTTTTCCATTTTATTGTTTTTGAAATTAGTCAAATGCAGTGTTACATACAATACATACACTTCACATAAAGTGCAACTCTTAAAGGGCATTAAACATAAAATGCATCAATTGCCACTCAGCTGTGAAACTAATGTTGCAAAGAAATTATTTTTGTTTTTCAAAAAATTGATATTAAAGGTTGAAATATCGATAATATATTGGAGGTCAAAGTATCGTGATATGTTGCTGTATCGATATTTTTTCACACCTCTAGTATATGCTCAAGTTATTCTCCCCACACCAGTCCACCAGATCTTCCACCTCCTGCCGGTATGACAACTCGTTGGATATCAGTCCCACCATCACTGTGTCATCTACACATGTATGACTGCCTGAGCAGTCGTATGTGAGCAGTATGTACAGCAGGGGGCTCAGGACACAGCCTTGGGGGGAACTGGTGTTGAGGATGATGGGGGAGGACGAGATGCCATGGATTCTTACGGTCTGTGCCCGGTGTGTCAAAAAGTCCAGAACCCAGGTACAAAGGGAAGATGTTAATCCAAGCAGCAGCAATTTATTAACCAGAGTCTGTGGGCTGATCGTATGAAACACAGAGCTGAAATCCAAAAGAGCCGCCTGACGTAGGAATCCCTGGTGGCTGAGAGCAGTGTGTCGACACTGCGTCTGATGTGAAGTGGTTCTTCCTGTAATAAATCAAAACCATCACACAGTTGGAGTATTCGTGGACCTCAAGAACACTTTTCAGTAATAAAGATCAAATCTCTCACCCAGCAGCTTCAGCAGGTCTGTATGATGGTCCTCCACTCCCAGGACTTCATCCACCCAGACAGGAAATCTACAAGTGACAACAGAATGAATAACATTACTTTAAAATCCTCCTGAGAACATGTGTAATGATGAAGACCATCTATTGAATGAAAAGTTGATTAAGAAAAAGTATGTCAGCCATGCACAACACAATTCACGGTAGTCAAAACTTCCTTAAAATATTTTTTCCCTAAAACCAAGATCCACATTTCACACAAAGAAGAATGTAATAAAAGTCAAAATATCTCACCTGCAGCATCAGCTCAGAGAAGGTGTTGTTATCAGTTCTGTATGATGTTCCTCCATCTCCATCATCTCATCCACTGAGGTTGCAAAACTACAAGTAGATAAATAACAGCACACTGTAAACATCTGACAGAGAACACGAATGTGAGGATAAAGATGACATTTTACATACCTGATGGATTTAATGAACATCTAATGTGACAGTCCATCCTGACAGTGGAAGTGTCATTCCTTTAATCGTCCATGTGATGTTCAGGTCACTGTGGCTCATCTCCATCACTGTCTGTATGGTGATGCATTCACTGACCACACCTGAACACATACGGTTTCAAATTAGACAAAAAGATTAATTAGACTCTGAGGTTACAGATTATTCTCTCGTATGTTACATCTCTCTTTAGACTTATATATTAAACGCCCTGCATCACTTACAGAACTACATGATTTGACTCCATATTACTGATGTGCTTATAAATAGAAATACATTTTGAGACAGATGTAAACATTCCGGAGACGCATAAGTACATTTATATCAGAGCAGTCGTATGTCACATACCAAAAGAAACCCATATTATCAGACAGAATCACCTCCAGTATGTGTTAAATATTTTTAATATAGTAGACGAATGTAATGAGCACATATATTTATCTCCACATCTTAGCTTTAGCCTCATTAGCTTTTGTGCATGTGATGAGCTGCTCCTGAAGACACGTGACTAACTGTAGTTTTTCAGTTTTAACACTCAATATTCACATGAAAACTACCCATAGCTGCAGGCTAAAACATGGGCTACCTCACCCTGCCTTTCACTCAAATTTTCCGCGGTTGGCTTATAGCTTCCGTCTTGTTGGCTGATGTTGATTTGGCGTGTAATTGCGCCTGCGCACGGGAAGTCATCCTCTCGCGTTAGTTTGACGGGAGCTTAGGTTGGTGCGGTGCTGCCGCCTACTGGCGCTTATTCGTAACGTCAAATGTGGGACAGACAGTTTGTGTTTCTCGTATAAAATAAATAGAGAGAACAGATGGACAATCAAACACAAACTACAGCTGCGGTTTTATTTTCTGCCAGACATAAATAACATCTGTTTGTGTTCTCAGCTTTTCATCCTGAATGTGAAATCTTAACCGTTGGATACGAGTCTCTGAATGATGTAAATACTGTACATTGACCCTTATTGACTCTCATTTAGACTTTCACAGATTTTTAAATTAGAAGCATTTTGTTTGAAACAGAAGTTCTTTAGAGTAAGTTTTTATTTTTTAGTAAGTTTTTCTAGAGTATATACACTAACATTAATGCTGATGTTAACCTAACCTGCCTGTTATGTTTCCGTCTTCTGTATATTATTACTATTCTGGCTTCAAACCACTTCCAGGAGCATGACTCTTGAACCTACAGGATGGGTGAAAAGTAACCAGGAATTAGAAATTGCTTATAGAAATTTTAGTATCACTGAAGTTATGACAAAACCCTTTTTAAACAGGGGATAATGGGGATTTAAGATTTTGGGCTTTCTTGCATGAACTTTATGTTTGAGACCTCCCCAAAGTGGATCATTGATACTGAGGTCAGGAGACTGAGATGTACACTCCAGATCCTTCACTTTCTTCTGCTGTAGCCAATGACAAGATGGACGTGGCCTTGTGTTTTGGGTCATTGTCATTTTGGAATATCCAAGATCGTCAGGGTATGTAAACTTATGAGCACAACTGCACTGTTGCTCCAAATCTTTCATTTATATAAAAGTCATTTGGAGGAAATGACTGACAACAGACTTTGCCTTTTGTACAACTCGGTGTTTAAACAACATAGTGGGAGGAGTAAATGCGTGTATGGGTCGGGTTCTTACTGTATGTTATACATTCTAAAAATGTCAACTAAAGTGGTGTGATCTTAGGTTTTCTGTTGCTGTACTTGCTCTGCATTTTCTTTTTAAACCATTTTATTTAACATTCAGATTTTTTCTCCTGTTTAAGAATTTGTCTCAATAAAACACCTGTTAAATGCCATTCCTGACTGAAGACCCGCTTTATTTTCCATTTAAGATGTAGTCTGAACGACCTCTGAACCCTCACATGAGGTCATGGTACACCAAACCCTTGGTTCTCAGTCATTCTTGAACAAACACACATTTTCTCATGTTGTCAAAGCTGAAAGGGAGCTCTGGATTCACTCATAATTTGACAGCTTCCCCGAGTTTATATCATGGTTTAGACAATACATTTATTTTAAATCTTGAAAAAACTTTCATTAAGTTCATGGTACCTTGACAAATCTGTAGTTTTCAGTTAATGTGCGTTTCCAACCGTCACTACTTACCTGAACACATCTTGTGTGAAACTGACAAAGACATCCATGCGGGAGTGGTTGATATCAGTCACAGGATGCTTAACCCGGTCCTACCACCAGGTGGCACTGTTGAGACACCAGGTTTCTATATCTCACTAATGAGCCATTATATGCCAATACTCTACTGACAAAAAATAAATAACACATGCACACAACAGGTTTATTCAGAGTGTTTTATTAAAACGTTTCACTCATTCAATCCCACCAAGTAACAAAAGTCAGAGCATTTGTGAAATGTGTCATGAAAGGGTTATTTAGAAACAATTGAAACAGAGGGTGCTACATTACGCCATGTGAAACTGTGGAATATTCCAAAAAACAATCACATTAAGTGTTTCTTTCCATTAAATCTAGAAGACCAATAGTAAAAGCAAGTGCAATCGTTAGTAAACAACATAAAAAGTTAAAGTTCAGAGATTTATACAAAGTGCAACAAGAACAGATCTTTTATAGTTTGTTGAATAATTGTAAAGTGTTAATATTCAGATTTCTGTGACACCATGGTGAGACGATTCTGTAAACACATTCAGACATTTTCATTTTGGTCAAGATTAACATTTAAAATTCAATAATACTGCATCAATATATATGTATGCACACTTATTTAGTAGTTTTGTACACCGATACATACAGTACATTAATGTTTCGCTTGTAAAAATGAGTCCAAATGTGCCCATCGGACAGGGACTGATTAGAGATCACATTTTAGCAGCATCAGTGGCGCTTGTTGCCAGAGGGAAACACCTGATTTGTCAAAACTTTTATTCAAAATAAATCAATAAATATATAAATAAGTACAATATTGTGAGGCTCATTAGTTAAAAACTGGCAGCCCTCTTCAGCAGGTTTAGTAGATCTAGTTTCCTGCAGCCAGTGGATTATTGCACAAGAGCAACAGGGAGTGACCCCCCCTTGGCACACCCGAATCCAGAGGAAAAAAAAACACCACCCGCCTCGCCAAACACATTCTGCATAGAGTCAAACGGATGACGTGCGAGATCAGTGCGGCTGCGGTTGTCAAATGTTTGGTGATTCTATGCAGGATCTCAGAGTCCAGGTCATCTCAACAGTGACTTTTCGGTCAAAACCATTCAAGGCGTTCGGGTGCAGCGACTCACCCCCGTCCAGCAGGGGAACACAGCACGGCTTCACCCATCAGTAGCAGCCGTCTCTCCAGGTGCTGTCACGAAGGGCACTGAGGGTGGACAAGCTCTTTGGAGGTGTCAGTAAACTGAGGAAACAGGACAAACACAGCCTTTAAGGAGCCGTTTGGAATATTTACACTTTAACCCAGGGGTGGCAAACATCCAAGACCAAAAATTACACCGAGGATAATGGCACTGATGTCATTCAGCTCCTACATACAGAACGTGATCAAGTAAAATAATAGCATAATAACCTAAAAATAATGACTCCAAATTTTCTTCTTGGTTCAACCATAAAGACCCAAACATCGACGAGCAAAAGTATCCACTGATCTAAAATGTTTAATCCCTGTTCATCCACTAACCTGATCAATTTATGTAAATAACTGGTGTAAACTACAGTTTTTCATCTTTTCATGGTCATCAGATATGACCCATTGGGACATTCAGAGGCTCCATAGTTACCATGGAAACACTTATCTTCTACACCATTGATTCCCCAGTAAAACCCATGGAGTTGGATCAGTGACAGTGAATGGACACAGTTTAGATTCAGTTAATGATAGATATGACTGAAAAAGTCACTTTTTCCTGCAGTTTTCTCCATCTATCCATCCATAAATACACATATACATACACTGCTCAGCATAAATGATTCTACCACCCCCTTTGAAAAGTAAGATTTTAATTAATATCTCGAACATAAGCAGTCTCAAAAGAATTTGGACAAAACTGAGTTTTCTAGAACATTTCCTTAACCGAGAACATGACTTGTTGTATAGTGTTCCATAGAACAAGTTGATTCTCGAAGAAAACTAAAGGTTTTGTGACAAATCTAATCGTGTACTCCTTTATGAGCACAATAACAACCTTCAACTTCAGTCTGAGCTTTTACGAACATCTACATGATCAGTGAACTGAAAACAGAAAATATCTGACTTACTGATAAAATGCAAAATAAAGAAGACAATATCAGAATAAATGGTGATAAATCACTTAAGACAGTTTAGATATCGAGAAGCTTTCATTTGGGAACTGACACAAAAGTAGCACCGTCTTTATGGGTTAATGTGAAAAAAAAAAAAATACTATCACATAATGCCAAAAAATGAATGACAGCTACAACTAACTTTCTGTCATTTAGGTGGAAGGACAGGTAATGTCTGAGATGCAACAATCACTAAAAAGATTTGATGCTGAATTCACAGATCTTAAGCACATTCCACATGACATTCATTTATGATTTTATTCATGATCATTATTTGGCCAAAACCTGAGCTAAAACTCATCATTTAATGCTCTTAACCTTTACATGTTCATCTCTCCTGTTTGCTTACCTTCGCGCTGGTTGGGTCAACTTGCGAGGGGTGGAGCTTGTTGTGCCAACAAAAGAGGAGGGGCGGGGCAGGCCACTGCGGGGAGTGGTTGGGGTAGACGTAGGCGTTGTCGCCCCCCCTCCTCCGCCCGCTGGTTTACTGAGCATGGGGATACTGCTGTTGGCCCCGCCGCTGTTCAGACTCTGAAGGCTGGTGGAGGTCGGCATGTAGGTGGAGCCCTTGATGGTGGGGCTGACGTAGGCCGTGGCCTTCAGCGGCTGCCGGGACAGTGAGGAGAAGTTCCCTACGCTCTGGACCCTGTTCTGGAGCTGGCCTGGGGAGGGGACTGGAGGAGGACAGGGGTAGATGACATCAACATCAACAGAGTACAGAACAGTAAACCTGATCCTTCATGTCTGGGGGGAACGTCATGGGACCAACTGGATGAAATTATCAAATGAAAATAAAATGTGAGAAGATGCATGATGGATCAAAACAGACTCTACAACCACAGCATCATGTATTGGTCTAGTTTAGAATGAAGTTTAAGTCAGCTTTGTCAGATTTTACCACATGTGCATTATACACAGAAAAACTGAAATCATAAGACTCAAGGCCCCACGGTGCAAAAATGAGCATATTAGAAAGAATACGCAAATATATCAAAAGAATATCAAAATAAAATAGAGTATAACTACATAACTTTAACCTATAAACACAAAACATTAAACTCTGAACAATGTAACTGTACGTAGAATATAATAATAAACAACAGGGGAATGGAGAGGTAATAAATCCAGAATAAGAGTGCAACAGTGAATTTAAACAGATGAGGAACCGATAACGGAAATTACTGGTTTAAAGTGACATAAATGTGCAATTTGAAACAAAGAGGCTGGAGCAGTCCCTGAGATGGTCCATTTTTATTTATTTTTTTTGGTGTGTGTGTGTGTGTGTGTGCGTGTAGTATTACAAAAATAATCAATAATTAAAGACAACTGTGTAGATCAGGACAGAAGTACTGTTAGATTCTTTACTACACAGGTGTCAAACCTACGCCCCGTGAGCCAAAACTGACCCTCCAAAGGGTTTAATCCGGCCCCTAGGATGAATTTGTAAAGCTTACACAAAAACATTGACAAATTGTATTGACCACAAAGCCATATTCTATATTCTTTAGTTCCAAATGCCTGTTGTTGTATGTTTTGAGTATTTGTGGATCCACTGTGATCCATCAGTTGGAATGTACATGAGTAAACAATATGCTGAGGCATACTATGGTCAAAATTGCAATTTTTTTTACCCTGAAGAGATTTCAGGTTGTTCATAGAAGTTCAGTTAATTCAAAGTCTTTGTTTCTTTCTTACACTTAAAAAAAAAAGAAATTAGAGTTGTCTTTATTTGTAAGTTATTATACTATTATTTTCCTGATCTGGCCCACTTGATGTCAAATAGGGTGTATGTGGTCCCTGAACCAAAATGAGTTTGACACCCCTATTTTACTACATATCTGACATGCCCTTTTTGTCAGCCATAACATAATGTCCACTCACATAGGAGGTGGTAATCATGTTTTATTTAGGCGTCAAAGTTGACTTGTGGAAGTGCTTAAATGGACAGTGGAAGGATGTGACTGAGTGACAGGGTCAAACTGTGGCGGCCATAACATTAGGTCAGAGCATTTCCAGAACTGCAGGTCTTGTTGAGTGTTCCTGTTCGGCAGTTGGTAGTACCAACCAAAAATGGACTAAGGAAAAACATTTGAATCTCAGCCCATTTGAACATCTGTGGGACCCAGACTCTCCACCAGCCACGATATGACATTAGCACAACTTCACCCAACTCTGGTAAGGTGTGACGTGGGGCCTCCATGGATCAGAATAGTTCATCACAGTTGTTCTTTAGTCCACTAACCTCTACAGACCAGGAACACCCAACACCTGCTACAGTTGTCAAGATGCTCTACCTCGTTGCCATCCATGCCATCCATGCCACACCTTCCTGAAATAATGTTTGTCTGTTTTTTTTAACCAAAATGACTTTTGCCGAAATCATTAAATATTACATTTTTCAAGTTTATTGTATTTCCTGAAAAAATTACTTTGACAATTCTTTTTGGATGATGAAGATATGACCTTGTCAAGTTGCACAGATCTTTACACACTGCTCATTTTGTTGTTCTTGGCTCAACTGGACTGGTTTTGGCCTTTGCTCTAAGAGATGTCTTCAGTTCTAGTTGCTGGTGGGGGAAAGTGAGCTTCTAAACCTGTAGAGGGGGTGGTCTGTGGAGGTGGTGTTTTATATGCTAACTGTTGTTGTTCAGGGTCATTGTCCAAGTGACCTGAGGAAATAAGAACTTAGACATGCTGCTCATCTTGCCGCTTCCATCACATAAAAGTTAAAAATTAAATCAGTGACAAAGGCTATGGAATAGACACGAGGACCACTTTGACATCAGGGATCAGAATGTTATGGCTGATTGATGAGTGTCAAGTCTAAGAGTAATTTCAGTTTTAACACAAAAAAAAACCGTTTTACCCAAGTTTTTAAATGTAATCTCTTCATATTTTGACAGATTTGGTACAACATGTTTTAATGTTAAATTGATTTAATTGGGTTTAATAATGATAATCCATGTCGACTTATTTGTCTATTGAAGTGAAAACACCTGAAATGAGTCAAAGCACATCTTACTGGAGGAGTGCAGTCGAGCGAGTCCGCTGGATGAGTCAAAGCTCTGGCTGCTGCGAAGCAAAGAAGGGGAAGCACTGGGATTGGGCGGAATGGGCACACTTGGCATGCTGGGAGCTCTGACGAGGTTAGGCATGCTCCTCCGCAACTTATCTAACAGACAGACAGACGGACGCCCACACACAAACAAAGAAAAAGGACAGGTTTTAAATGTAGACACGTCTTCACAAACCTAAAACTAAACCAGTACACGTGTGAATGCGCGTTCACAGACATTAGTGCGTGTTACACATTGTACATGATGAGATGTTGGTCATGCATGTTCTTTCATTGTGGATCTGTTTCTGTGATCCTTCAGCACAGAGGGTTTCCAGCCCCCTCAGTCACATATACACTTGTAACTTTAATCCCATCAAACTCTCTCTGGTCTCCGCCTCAGAACGGAAACACACGCCAGTCTAAGAGCTTTAGGAGCGCTTGTACAAGAGGCTTAGACAGAGTTATTATTAAGTGGTTAGAGCATCAGTGTGGGTCAGCCAGGACTGCAACACAGACACTGAAGACTGAAATAAGGAGAAGGGATGCGACGGCTGATGAGGAAACGTGATTATGAGATTAGAAGTATTAAATACCACTTAACAGTGTGGACTTACTCTCATATTCGGCTGGGCATCGTGATGCAGTTTCCCCAAAACAATATTCACATGTACACAAACAGTAAACACACAATGATAGTACACATGAACATAAGAAAAGAGATAATTTTGATTAGTCCAGGTCAACACAAAAATCATTTCTCCAAAAGGCAGTGAGAGCCAGGGTAGTCAATGTCCATCTGACTGATTTTAAAAGACATGCACTAACAAAGGCAGATTAACAAAACCTGGCAGCTCTTTACATGACGTCTTGGTAATAGTGATAATACAGTGATACTTTGACTCACAAGTATTCCAATAACAGTAATAGCAATAGTACAGTGATACCTTGACTTACGAGTGCCATGTTATGAACCAGTGCTCGGCTGATTTTTTGATTCGAGTTGCTAACCACATTCTGAGTTATAAGCAAGCTTCAGATATGCTGCCACTCGTCTCACTCATTCACTTCATGTGGTCAGCATCTGTGTGGTGTTGTGCTCATGTTTTCTGAAGTTATTTTGCCAAATTTCTTTTTTCCTAACCATGGGTCCGACCTCTTTTCACCTCTTCAAGACATGTGGCAAAGTGTTTCAGCACCTCCCCTCTGGACAGCGACTGGACTTTGTTCTGGGGCAGGACATAATAACTGTAACACCCAATATCACCATAATCTTCAAATATAAAATTATATTTAAAAAACAAACTAAAATAAAATACATTTAAATTAAATGGTCACAGGGAGCCATAACGGAGGGATGTAAGAGCTCTGGAGCCACCCGGAAAATTCTATAAAAATGAGGTTGACAGGAGCTGATAGTACCCCTCAGGAAACCGTGGTGAACAGAGACATGGAGGATCCACCACCAGAACACCTACTAGCTGTCCACCAACATGTTTCTTTTTATTGGCTATGACACAAAGCTTTTTTGGTGTAAGTTATCTATAAGTTAGGTGTGAAATTGGGGTGGTGTTTGAGGGGCTGGAATGGCATTTCAATGGGGGAAAATAAATTTGATCTACGAGTAAACTGACTTATGAGCTCAGCCATGAAATGAATTAACCTCATAAGTCCAAGTACCACTAATATGATTTGATAAAGAGGTAGTAGGTTGAAGTAAAGAGGTAGAAACCGAGTACAGTGGTCCCTCGCTATATCACGGTTCACCTTTTGTAGTCTTGCCGTTTTGCGGATTTTTTTGGTGCAATTTTGTATGCTTTTTTTTTTGACAGCGTATGAACACGGAGGGGCGAATTGTGATAGCGTTAGCCTGCCATAAGGTAAGGACCTGGAGGATGTGGCCTCTGCTGTGGATCAGTACACACGCTGTGCATGATGGGCTTTTTTTCATTTTGGTGGAGAGCCAGCTTACATCCGGAGCCCCAGGTCCTGGTCGATGCCGGAGCTGGTTTTATGGACCCGCAAAGGCCTGTGTGGGTCCCCGGGATGACACACCAGACCCAGACTGATTTACTATAGTTTCGTATTGCTAGTGGCCGATCAGAACAGACTTATTAATGAGATGGGCCGGTGAGTGCGCAGGAGGGCCGGCCCAAAATATGTCTGTGGTACGGCAG
>JAPTGZ010000013.1:15223735-15239140 GCA_029814645.1 Fowleria isostigma
AAGGAATGAATCTAGCACCCAAAAAAGGGTTTGTTTGAGGTGCTCTTCAGATAAAGGGACTCAAAAGGATGGCAAACAGGAAAAAAAAAATTCCAAGGCACTCTCTTTAAACATTAAAATGCCCTTAAAACTTCAACCTTAACCTTATAAAAACAAAACGTTGAAGTGTTGTTTAAGATCTACACATGACCATCCCATGATAATAAAGGCACTTTAATGTTTATAAAGAATGCCTTGGACTGTTTTTTATGTTTACCATGTTTTCCCCATTGTCTTTAATTTACTCCATACTTATTCAGATCTGAAAGCGACAGAAACCAAATCTGATATTGTGTGGAATCCTTGAAAGAAACAGTGGAGTCTGATGTGCAGACAGGCAGCGCGAGCTCTCAGACATGTCTGATGTACCTATTTAAACCCACAGCAGGGTGCACTGCAGATTGTGGCTGCAGGGCACAATGCTGCACTTGTATCAGACACTTGGACCCATATATAGAGATCCCACCCCTTCTGCCTCAGATACGCCTCTCATATAACTAAAAAAAAAAAAAAAAAGTCTTTGCACAAGGTCAGCAGCTTCTGACAAGGTGAGAAAACGACCAAAAGGTGGAGGAAGAGGTCTGTGGAGGGCTGAGGAAGACTAACGCTGCTCTCTCCTGGTCTCTCTGGGGGTCTCAGCCACCCCCCCTCTTCATCTACCCACCGACCCCGGTTCCACCCCGCCCCACCCCACTTCCCTCCAAATCCCTGTGGAGGAGTCGCTCCCCGTGAAGGGACAAAGGCTGACACGGCAGACGTGCCACACCTCGAACACGATTTAGGACGCACAATCACTGCACACATATGCTGTTCTTTTATTCTACGCCCCAACGCATGTTTCCAGACTGTGTTAAATATATGATATGAATGTTAATATTCATCTTTTCTGAGCTTTAATTCATTCTACCTAAACCTTTCATCAAACCTTTTATCCCTGTTAAATTCAAATAGTTTCAATATCCTGAGAGGCCTAAAGGGGTGGTAGATTAAATGCCCCCTGTTGGACACTTAAAGGTGTTACTTATTGCCACTATTGTCTGGACTTGGAATTAATATATAGATCTGAAAAAAATAAAATAAAATGTCCAGGTTTGGCCTCTATGTAAAATCACAAGTGTTCAACCAAGATTTATGGTGAAATTAATTCAAATTATTAAAATATCAATACCTCGATTTGTTTTCTTTGCATTAACAACGTCATTGCCTTTTTGCTGTTCTCACTATTGCAAATAAATGTTGGAAATGTTAATATTTCTCTTTGATTTTACAGGCAAATACTTTCAGCAGCTTCCAGAATAAACAGAAATGTATAAATAGCAACACAGAACAAGAGAGATCCAATCCTCAACTTTTATCTGTACTGTGTAACAAATGTTCTCTAGCCTGAACCCTAAAACACAACATGTGATTAACGTTTAACAACATCTTAGAGACAAATGGGTTGACCGTTAACCTTCTGTAATGTAAGAGGATGAATACAAGGTTTTTAAAGGCTATTTGCATTACACAAATCTAGGCTACTGATCCTTTTCATCAATTCAACTATTACTCATTGAGCAAAACCGGCTTCTTTCCAGTTCATCGGCCATGTTTCAGTCCAAAATCTTGGAAATCATCAAATGATCACAGTTTGTGCACAGCAAACTATGAAGGTTTGGCATTTCTGTATACAAAAATAAAAGGACCAAAGTATGACTCTTCCATGATGGTAGAACACTAAATACCATTTTGGTTTATGGAAGCTGCTGAATGTCCAATATGTTGATTATTATATTGATCATTTTATTCTTTTTGTGAATTATAATTTATTTTAGGGTTTTTGGTTAATTTTGTTGATTTGTTTGTTCATTTTTATTCATTCTGGGGGGTTTTCTATTCATTTTACCTTCGGTTAGTTTTTCAATCTGTGGCTCATTTTTGTCACATTATTCACTGGTATAAAACCTCAGAAATCTGATACAATAAATCTCAAATTGTCTGGACAAAAGGGTTGAAGACACAATAAGTGTAAAGGGAAATCACACTAAATATGACCACTTTGGTTTACAGAAGCAGTTTCTTCCTTAAAACTTCTGTTTATACTGCGATACATGCTTCATATACATTGAATGCTGATACAAAGACATATGTGTGTGTCATCACAACAATATTAAACCTGTTTTACACAGTACTATATATATTTCATACTTGAATGGAGAAACGCATTCACACTTCATTTCTTCCAAGAGGCAAACAGGTTGCATTTAGATTTTTTCTTGTATATCTCCAGAAAAATATTTAGCAATTTAGGCTTTTTTTTTTTAATTTCAGAAGAGAAAACCTAAATTAATCAAATGAACTTGAGATATTTCCCAATCTTAGTTCAGTGGATAATATTTAATGCCATCTGGTGGTGAAATCCAAGACAAACATAGTTAGAGTTCAGAAAACTGTGCAGTGTAGAAGCATGGGGGCAGTTGGAGAGGTGGAAATGGAATGAAAGTCAGCTGTTTTTTGCCTGAAACATTTATTTTTACTGCTGTAGATACTTCCCATATATCAGATTGGATTTTAATACAGTGACTGAGAAATAAATAAATAAATAAATAAATAAATGAACTCAATAACCCTAAAGTTAAACTAGGACTTTTGCTCAGGATTATATCTAAAATTTAAGACATTTCAGACATAGGGGCTTCATTTGGGTGGCCGTGGACCCATTATAGCTACTTGCACTGTAGTTATTAATTATTATTATTCTATTTCTCAGTGGTTGATTGAAAATGCTGGTGTTTCCTTGAACCATTCCAGCCTCCATTCTCAGCAGAGCAGGTAGATTCAGGTTTCCCTCTAGTGAATCACCCTTTAATCCTGACTTCTTTGCTGTCCTGCCTCGTCCTGCTGTCACACCTCCCTCTAATCTCCCACCTCCCTTTCACCCCGACTCTATTCAGCTACAGCTCTCCTTGTGGAAAAAGAGAATCTGACATGGGCTCTCCTCGGGGACAGCACGGCCTTCTCTCACAACTCTCTCTGCCTGAATAGGATATGACCCGAGGGTGCGACGGGGGTGCAGGTGGGAAAAAGTCAAGGATTTGAGGTGGATAAAGATTTACCTCCATCTCACAGAATAAAAAAAAAAAAGCAGACCCTGACAGTGCTGCTCGCGGCTTCGGCTCAGTAGCTGCCTGCTGTACTCACATGCATGAGGGAGTAGTATGCCTGTTTGCCCGTGTAGAACAGGAAGTGGAAAGGCCGTCCATCTTCTCCCCACTGGACCGCTACAGGAATAAGACCCACCATCGGTTATAGCGGAGTTCACACCACTACCACACAATTTTACTTCATCAAAAATACAAATGACCCACCTTTCTGCTTTGGAAACATTACGTCTGGATGCTGCAAATGAAAGAGACCATTAAAAATGAAGAACAATATCTACAGGAAAGCTATATTAAAATGCAGCATCAACATGAACTTTGTGCCATGTGTTCACATCCAGTCCAACAGATCCCACTAACAGGAGTGAGTGGAACGACTGTTGTCTATGTTTACATGAGGGTGAGATATGGACCTCCAGACTTACCTTCATGGTGGGCCGGGCTTCCTTTATAAACAGGCCGGAGGGGAAGAGGTAGGCGATGCTTCTCTGGAGGGGAGAGAGAGAGAGAGAGAGAGAAGTAAATAAATAAATAAATCAAACAAGGGAAGAGGAAATGTGAAAGATGGCAGATTATGACAAACGCTGACATGTCTCCGCAACAGAGGTCACACCAACGGACGACAGGGAAAGTGACAGAAGAAGCGGCGCAAGCTGCTGGTGGGTTCAAGGAAAGGCGAGTGTGTTGGTGATCTGTGTGTGTGTGTGTGTGTGTGTGTGTAGCTGTTATTGCAGCCACTGAACTTAGGGGAGAAAACAAGCAGAAAAAGGCACAAGTTTTTGGCTTTGGTGACAGTGAGCAGAGGACACTGTGGACGTCCAACAGTTCACTCCAAGTTCATCCTCTGCCGTGAGAGTGTGTGTGTCTATGTTATTAGCAGGGATACAGATGGCCCTGGAAGTGTGCGAGAGGGAGACAGGAAGTGTGCTGGCCCCGCCACACTCGTCAAGACAGTCTGTTCATCTCTCTCTTCCTCCATCCCACCGTCTCTCCACCCCTCTCCTGCCTTCATTTCATCCTCCTCTCTGTCGGTTCAATTAGTGCGGCAGCAGGTGCTGCGTTCAGGGAGCAGGCTGCTGCTTTTAAGGTTGTCAAAACGACGGAAAGCGGGGAAAGAGAATAAGGCCGCGCTCGAGACAAACGTGTGTGTAAATGGAACGAGAAAGACAAGTGAGAAGTTAAAGGGGAAAAAAAGAGGAGAAGGAGAAGGCAAAGAGATGGACAGGGAACAGATGAAGATACACCTGTGCGTCCCCTGAGTCTCTGCATAACGCAGCAGAGATCCCACAGGGCCAGAGACAGAGTGACAGAGGAAGAGGAGACAGTCCAACCCGTCCAACTGAGCGGCTCGGGAGGATGTCACATCACACACTGGAATCAGACTGGATGACATGATCAACTACAAGCACAGACTCCCTTTGAATGTCTCTGCCAAACACTAAAGGACAGGACAGGAAGCTTCTACTGAGTCTCAACTGCAGATGCTTCACACACACCTTCATCCCAGTGGCATAGCAACAAGCAGCACAGTCTGGAGTCGGAGTGAAATACAGGTGCAGAAAAAATGATCAGACCATCAAAAGTCATCAAAAGCAATGGTTATGCAATCAAGTACTCACTGCCATGTGTATCATGTGACTAAAACAGACAGAAAAGAAAATGTAGTTTTTACCTAAAAGCACTGTTTTTATCAGTACAAAACTATAGCTATTGATAACTTGTCTGATTTTGGTTATTCTCGAGAAAATTATGGAAAATGGGTAGATGTCAGCTCTGAAATTAAACTCTCATAAGCTTTTTTTTTTTTTTATTATCATTGTATTTGTCCAAACAAATATACCCTTACTTGTGCCAGGCATCAAAATGAACAAGAAACTGAAGAAAACATACGGTGGTCCAAAAATTTGTTCTGCGACTGTATATCTAATATGCACCGAACAGAAACATTGACAATGAAAATATGGTAAGTGAAATATCCAAATGATAAGAGCTGCAATTATTTGATAGAAACTTAAATATGTCACAAAACACCATTATAGAAGAAGTGCAAAAGACATGCCTCAGTCTACTTCCTATTGTTCCAGTGTCTTTTTGCACACACTCACATTTTTTTTTACATTTCTTCCAGGAAAAATGAAGCCCAAATTCTATCATTCCAACTGAAATGATGTCGTTATTGAAATGTCTGTCCAGTTGTTTTTTTTCCCTCTTTGTCCTTTCATGTGCTTATCTACCCTTTAGTTACTGAGTGAAGCTGAACTTTGACATATGATCATGATTTTATGTATAATTTGTGTGAACTTCCTCATAATTATTTTTACAAAATATTAAATTATGTCCAAATATATGGTCTTCTACAGTAACCTTTGACCTTGGCTAACAAAAACCAAGCTCTTTGTTATGTTAAATTAAACACATTTTCCTAAAAGTTTATAACAAAGAGTAAGTATTTTAACTACTTTTAACATTTTAAAGTCAAATTATCAGTTAATGGTCTCCTTGATTATTACGAATCGATTGTGCTCATCTCAGCCCAGAAACAATGGTTTCCATCTGCTTTCATAAAATCATTTTCTGCAGAGACTCCTGTGTTCCATGCTCTTTTTTTGTACCACTGTTGTTCTACTTTTGGTTTTCTGGTTTTACGTCATCCTCCACTCACTCAGACATTCTTAATGTTCCTGTGTTTTCACTGTTCAGTTTCCAGCTGACAGAGTTCTTCTTTGGCCGACACCCAGTGTTCACTTTTCCACCTGGATGTAAACATCTTCCTGATTTTTCGTGGGTCTTCATCAGCGGTTCACCTGAAGGGCTCCAGTCCTCATAGATTTTCCCCGTGTCCCTCCACGTAGTTCCACGTGGGCCGCTAGCCGTCGGTTTGGCTTTCACAGTCCGGTGCCAACAACTCTCTTCATTACAAGTGAGGGACGCTGGGGAGCCAGTGGGAAGAGAGTGGGAAATCAAGCTAAATGTTTAGAGCAGGGAGGGCTAATGTACTGTCAGAGTGGGCAATAGGGATGAGTGTGTCTTGAGGGCGTTGCTAATATCCTTGACGCAGCAGATTAACGCGCGCAGGCCCCACCTGCCTGCTGTCTGCGGAGTCACCACTGCTAATGATGATCATGATGATGTGAAACACTTTAAAACACCGCACCTGTCCAGCACAAAAGTAGGACTGGATCAGTTCTCGCAACGCTTTAACTGCTTGTGGCTTCCACTCAGTGTCTCACGGGGAGGAGATTATTATTGGCAAATACAAATGCTTATTAGAAATCTGTCAAGTCTCGGTTTACGAGGTTCTGCAGCCTTTCAATAACGATTTGCTTCATGGATTTTACTTTAAAAAATATATATTTAGCCTCATTGTAGGACAAACTGCCTTCACTACAGTAGCTGTCACAGAAAACAGAAGGTAAAAAATGACACTAGTTATAACTCAGTTTCCATTTCTGAATACAAACATTTGGAAGGCGGTGGTTCAGGGGGTAGAGCAGATCATCCACAAAGCAGACATTTGACATCCAATCCCTGGGCTCCAGTCCGTATGCCAAAGCATCCATGAGCAAGACACTATGCCACAAAGTTTCTGCTTCTGACTGTTTCACTGGTCTATGACTTGATGGATACGATGCAATGTTAAGTGCTCCGAATACCATTGAAGTGGAAAGGCTTTCCAGAAAAGTGCTAGTCTGTTTATCCAATTACATATCACTGTGGCAAGCCAAGTTTGTGCCTGTCCAAAAACAAAAAGTCTTTCCATGGACATCAGAACCGATATATATTCTGATGTTAAAACCTCGGTCATACACATAATTTCCACTATGCATTGATGCACCTGTTCCCCACTAAAAATTCCACTTTCACTTTGCAGTTTACTGTTTGAATCGTACAGATCTACAACCAGTTCTCTGTTTTTATACTAATTTATTACGTATAGTGTTTGCTCGTGTTCTATCTTTTATTTTTGTATTCTATTTTGTTATGCTGCACTAAAATTTCCCGCTTTGGCATCAATTAAGTCTATCTGTCGATAAAATGTTGTTGCTGATTAACTGTAATAAAAAAGTTTCTTGATTCTTTTTTATTTTCTTGAGAAACAAGAAGACACACTCTTATCAAATTTCACTGTAGTCCTTCTACAAACATAAAATATCATCTAACATATAGATTTACTTACTTACAGGATTTACTTACTCACAAATTAAAAGATTAAATAAAAATATGGATGAATCTCACTTTTGTGTTTAAGGGAGGACACTTTTCCAAACCTTCATGTTGAGTCACAGAGTCATAACTGACTGAATATTAACAGTGAGTGGTAATTATGGATGTGAATTACAGAATTAACCTCCTACCTGTCTGAAACACCAGCAATTAAACAAAATGTCTCATTTTATTTAATTTTTTTACAACTTGACAACAGAATCCAAATGCTTGTGTTGTGTTTCCAGATCTTATGTGACCTTGTTGGTGACAGAGACAGGCCTCAAGTTGACGCAACAATTTTTTTTCCCTGATCTTCGTGTCTCAAAAATATAATTTCACTGTCCGAATATTCAATAGATATATGACTTGTGGAAAATGGGTTCAATATCTATTTGGGTAACTTTGGGGTAAAGTAATTAGAATTAGTCAAAATCTCTTAATCAGATTCATCTTTCTCACTGGGATGAATGGCACTGGATCAGCTTCTAGTCTCTTAAAAGGGGTGGGAAGTGTAAAAACCATGTGACACTGATGCAGGGAATCATTCTACACTAAATCGTCTTGTTCTTAAGCATCTTTTAAATAATATGCTGAAAGGTAATAATGGAGTCTTTTCCTTTTTTCCCCAAAGAAAAACCTACCAAGCACTGCAGTTTTAAGACTTCTTACTGAAATTGTTGCTGACATCAGTCTAATTTTATCAGCAGTAAAAAAACAAAACAAAAACATATTACTAAAGATTTAATAGTTTGAATGTTTTAGCATTGAGACAAAACAAAATATAAGATTATATGCTACATTATCAGACATTACTGCACATTACTGACTGGAAAACCAAAATGAAACATGAAAGAGTTGCAGAATTCTGCAGATTATTTGCCAATGAAAACAATCATCAGCTGTAGCCCTTGATTAAAATACTTATATTTACTAAATAAGTACTAATATATTTTTTTCAACACAATAAAAGTGACGAAGAGCAAAGTAAAGCATCAAATTATGACATTTTAGAAGATGTACTTTCTTTCTTAAAGCAATCCCAAATGATTATCAAAAAAGCTGCTGAAATAGTATTATTTCAGGGTAAGAAAATGGTAAAAGTGAAGGTCGCAACTCACGATGCTACTTCGGGTGCGTTGTAAAAGGTCATTTACAGTAGATAAATACTAGTTTTTTATTTTTTGATTTGACAAACAAGTTTGTAATTACCATACACATTTAATTGACCACTCAAAGTTTTCAGGTCATATAAATGACTCTGTCAGAACTTATTGTTAGAGGGGAAGAGGGTACAAAGATGCAGTGCCTAACAGGTGGCAAGAGAAACCAACTAAATCAGCAAATCAACAGAAAACCAAAAATAATCCTTCACAACTACTGCTCTCTGAATTGTGTCATTCATTGAGTTTGTTACACAGATACCATAGAGCAGTGATTAAAGACACTTTAAACATTAAACTCCACATAATTGATGGAAACACTGCAGATGTAAGTAAAAGAAATTGTGAACTGAGGTTTCATCTAAGGCTTTAGGCTTGATCTAAAATATCATATAAATTGTGCAAGAATGGGTTTATATTCAGACAAAAACGACATCACAGAGTTTCAGTTCCCTATAACAGGAGAAGAAGAGAGGAAAAGTAGACAAAAAAAATGATATTTTGGTTTGTACTCTGACACCACATCAAGATCTATCAGCCCACCTCTATGTTTGCTTACTTTCAGACAGATAAAAAATACCCACTGTGGGATTTCTCCATCAGTCACACCAATACACTTACATCTATGTCCTCCTGGGTGAAGTTCTCAGGGTCTTCCCCCATCATGTTTGCCAGGTGTCGTTTCCCAATGTTATACTCCTCCACCTGCTTCTGGATGAACTCCGCCGTGAATTTCTCTGGTCCCATGGACGCTATGTTCTTTCTGTGGAGGGCAGAGCTCACACATATCTGCCTCTTCAGGACCTGGGGACGAGGAAAGCTGCTGTCATGACTGTTATTGACACTGCTGTTATTGTTGAAACGGGGAGCTACAGCTATGTAAACTCTTCACCTATCGATAGCAGAAGCATCTTTTTATAGCCGAACTGCAGATGGGAGGTCCAAATTTATATCTGAGCAAACTATAGACTCCTACAATGCGCTAAACTCAAACGCTTCCCTGGTTGAATGTTATTTCACGCATTTACAGATGTAGTTTCAGAGCTACGGGTGGATGCTAACTCAAGGACGTCATGCTATTGCATTGTGAGGTGTTTCTCCCACACATTCGTTTAAAATGCAAAACCTGGTTTTCTAGACGGAGATAAAAATCACACTTTACCTGCCGGCTCAACTGCGACGTAATTGTATTAATACCAGAACTGCAATTTCCACATTTTCCGATGAAGGAGCCCACGGTTCGCACACTGGACGCCGCCATATTTTTTTCGGTGACGTCAGGAGCATTGTGGCGGAAGTTGTTTTACGTCAGATCAAAATAATTATTTTTTTTTCTTTTTAAATTATTATTTTTGAAATTAAGGATACTATATTTTATCATTTTTATTTTAACACTATTTTTATGCATGTTATATTCTTAATTTAAGTATGCAGTATTTTAGAGCAACTTTTTAGAATATTTTTTAACTGTACTGAAGTGTTTTACTGTATTTCATATCTTTTCTTCTTATTTCAGATGTGCTTGTAATGTATTTCTAGTATATTTATTTATTTATCAATCATAAAGCAGTACTTTATCAATATGCATTGCCTTTATACCGAGATTAGGTGTCATATTGCATTACTCTTAAAATCTGCATTGAAAAGTTAGAAGAAGAAAACTCATCACCTCATCAAATGTTGTGTTCAAAGGCACTTCAAAAGCTTCATCTTTCTTGAATGAAGCCATCTGTATTCATCTTCTTTCTCTTTTGCCCTAACTTTTTGTAGCTTGTATTTGTTAGCAGCTGCTTTCTTTTAAACTGTGAACAGATGATGACGATGGACAACTCAAATGCACTTAGTGGAGAGTTTGAAATGATGACAGCGTGACTGAAAGATGTATTTCATGAAGAAAAAAGACATAAGACAAACATCTGCTTTTATTTGTCGCATCTGTCAGTCTGTGAGCAAGATGGATAAAAATGTTTTTAAATTTAAACACTGAGGCAAAAACAACATAATTGTAAGAAAAGACTCAAAAGTGTGCAGTTAAAATGTTTTATCTGGCTCGAATGGATTTTATTTATTAGTTTATTTACATAACCCTCAAATTTCCTTCAAGTGGTTTTACAGTATAAACATCTGACCCTCTCCTATTCTTAGACTGTCAGTTCAAATAAACTCCTCAGAGAAACACACTTTAATGAGAAAAATGCAACAATGATAATCTAAATTTATGCTATATATATTCATGAATTTCATAATGTTTTTCACATGTTAAAGTAATGTTTTTGTTTGTTGGACAAAAAGATGGGCTTGTGAAATAGTAACTTTTTTCAACCAGTTCTCAAATTATGTTTTAGCTACAAAAAAAGAAATAAAATAAGTAAACACTGACAAATCCCAGAAACCAATAGATATTAATAAACTAAGAGCAACAAGAAGGGAAAAAGGACATTTCTTCATACCGACCAGTGAAATATGAAACTACATCTTTTCATGAAGGGTACAAAATTACATCCTCTGGGTAAAAAAGATGAAGGCAGCATTTGTAGTTTCTTGAATGGACACTTGAGGCTGGCTCCAAAAATCCCATACACTCAAATTATAAAATGTCAAAGTTTAATGCAGAGATAAATGTCTACAATCTGGTACAAAGAATGGTATTGGTCTCTATAGCTGATTTTCCATCTACAAGGAGTGAATTTGTGTTTAAGAGATGGATGCTGTGAGAGCACTTCAAATTTCAGGCCAGAACTTCCCAGTATCCTCCTGGAAGCCAGCTGCACTCTAAGTCCTGAATCCCACCCCCTCTGCACTTTGGTCAAACTAAAACCCGGGCATATGTCATACATTTTTACTAAAGGTGATTTTGTTTGTTCTTTTAAGTATATTCATGTTAAAATTGCTGTCTTTCTGATCTTGTTTTCACATTTGTGGCTTGGCAGCTATGATGTATGTACACGTCTACCTGTTTACTAGAATTATAATATCTAGCCTGTTAGCAATAATTAGCTAGTGTTCACAGTCATTTTTATGGTACGCCCGTTAGCCTGTTATATTAGCCAACTAGTGTTGATTAGTGTATGTATTCATTACTACTATCAACAAAATTGACTCTTTCCAGTTGTATTTCACAAGACACTGTTAGTTGTAGTTTTTAGTGGTTATGTTAGCATTAGCATGGAGAATAAGAAAGATTATCTGTTTGTAAATTCCCTACTCACCATTATGGCACATGGATAACCCTTTAACATATCCTTTTTCTGTCATTTTGAGACACTCTGTTGAGACTTTCGTCCCATACACACGACAACAAAATTATGTCAATCTGCAAAAATTTAATATCGTTTTGGCATTTCGTTCACATGACACCGGCATTGTTGGTACTTGGAAATTGTACTTTTGGAGAATGAGTCTCAGAGCCGAAAAATCTCACAATGTTTGCCTTGCATTGCCGTATGGATAAGCAAAACACCACTTTTTGAAAACGATGACACCACTGTACCATGTGACAAGAAGTAGAAAACCCTGGACATATCCTTGGCCGTTCCTTAGCCCCAGCCCGGCAGCTCACCAAGCTCCAGTGGGCAGGTGGGTTGGCGCCGTAGCATTCGAGAGTAGCACAAAGTGCATCTTGGGAATTATTTCCCACCAAGTCTAAACAAGTCACCAACCAGTGCATCCTTGATTTATGCTATCTGACAAGAACAACATCCAGGTATTCCATGTGCTCTTGGTTTATGCAAACTTGAAATGGACCAGCTTCTAATTCTTTGTAAATTCCACTTACACAAATGCAAATATTTTAAAACAATAGCCAGCGTTTTCATTTTCATTGTGAATCTGTTAAAGCCCTGTCTCTTTTTTAAAAAAAAAAACAAAAAACACCTCAAATCATTTAATATGATTGAAAATTATGATTTACAAAAAAGTCCTGGCCTGTTTTTTTTTTGTTTTATTTCCTTTGTTTTTTCTTTTCTTTTCTAAACCTTTTGCACCTCCTCCTGTTACTATTTATAAAGAAATTAATAGGTTGTAAATTAATCTGATGTTTAACAAAAAAATATAAAAAAAAAAATTGGACGTTTCACAAGAATGTGAGAATGGATGAACAGACAAGAACGTGTACTGAGAAATGGCCGAGTGCATGTGTATGCTCACTGCATTCTTCTGTGATTTCAGTGTATCCGGTGGTTCTGTCTGTGTGAACAGCGCCACATATAGGTGTGGCATATTTATTACACCGTTTTTCCTGTTTCCACCTGGATGCAGATATTTCTTGAAATGATACGTGTATGGACGCAAAACTTCTATAATCCGCAAAAGGAAAATACCACAAGCGTTGTCGTCTGGATGTAGCCTTTGATATACCTCCTCCCACACTTTAGGACCCTAGTTTGCTTCTCTGTCACACCCTTTGTGTTGTTGTTTCATTCCGTCTCAGACTCATACTATTACTCATACTCTGTGGGACTGTTGGAGAGCCCACCATATACTGTTGAATTTTATTCCATAAACACACCACAAATGGCATGAGCATCACCCCTAAATTGTCAAATGTTAGATCAAAAACCAAGGGGTTACATCACAGAGGCTTCACACAGCCTACAGTCATGTTTAAAGAGAATATAAATGGGCCCAGTACGGATCCCTGGGGAATGTCTCTGTCACGTTTGTAATGTGTGGTTAGAAAGGGAAAGTAAGCATAAAAGTATTTCTTCAAACCAAATATTCAGCTTTCTCATGATATAAAATTTCTCTTAAGTACATTCTTCATGTTCTGTGCATTGTTTGACCCATGTATGACTCTGCTCTCAGTTCAAATGAGGAAAAACTCCCTTAAAAAACATTAATTTAACATGTTAAAAAGGGAAGAAACCTCACAAAGAGCAAGAGAAGGAATCCCTTTTTCAGAAAACAGAAACAGCTGAAGAAGAGAAAAGACAAATGACCTGGATAATAAAAGCCATGACAACAGATCACAAAATAGTGCTGTGACAAATGAGATAAATAAAAAAAAAAGTGTAAATCTGAATGAGAGTAGAACGCTTTAAAACAATTTGGCACAGTAACTTACAGAGGCCACTTCAGTTACACATCTGTTTTATCTTTAAGACACACATTATGAAATCTCAGCTCATTGAAAACGTGTGTTGTCGAGTTCAGTCATAGAAACTGAACACACGCTGGCCACATGGACCAGCCAAAGACAAAATCTGCACTGATCCAAAGCTATTTCTTGTGCAATTTTTTGAGGTTGCAAATTAACACCAGGCACCAAGCCACATCTTAAATACTAAAATATCTCAGTCCATCTCATCACTTTTACTACTTCACCATCAGATATTTCTCAAAAACTAGCTCTTAATGCATGTTGCCTGCTAGTTATATGCATTATTCACAAAACAAATTAGCACTGACTTAATTTAAAGTCCACGGATAATTTATTTTCCTCCAGGCTTTTACACCACATGATCTCCATGTCAGGGTTTTTTTGTGTGTACAGACAACTCCTACTCACAGGCAACTGGAGAGGATCTTTTTGACCCAAAAGACCCCAAAATATCACACATGTTGCAATGCCCCATCCGGCTGAATGCAAACTGTGCGTGCAGCATCTGTCTTCCGTGTAAAATCCAAACCTCTGACAATAGGAAGAGGGATACTGTAAATGTCACGCCACAGGATTTAAAGCAGCAGATCCACATGAGTTATCAGAAATAACACAGTTAAAAAATGCTCAGTTACTGTCTGCCAAACAGACTGGCAACACTGCACATAAAACTGACTGTTTTACATATGTGGTGTAGTCCGTGCTGGGCAATGCAGAGATGGATTAACACGACATTTTGTGAGCATTCCTTGAATATGAGAAAACAAATTGCAACATTATTAGCCACACTTTTTACACAGGAATCAAAACTATGTTGATTTCTCTGGGGAAGCATAAAGAAGGGCCTCAGAAGACATCACAAAGCTACATGTGTTGTTGACATGAACTTGTCTTCTTGATACTCCACTGCAGGTGGTTAAGCATCATAAGACTCCCACACTCTGTGCAATTTTTGGATATCTCAGACAAAAGTTAGAAATCTTGAGAGAATCATGGCAATATCTTTGGTCTTGGTCCTAAATTGGTGGTCCTACATCGCACTGTGAGACAGGTTCAACGGTATTTGTTGTCACAGTCTTGTGATCAAAGACAGACTGTGATAAAATTCTGATATTGTTATAAATTTGGGGTGATCAGCTGACAGCGTAACTACTGCTGCGACCTATGTCCACGAACTGACCAATAGAAACGCAGTATGAAGCGATGTACTGATCAGCATGACCCTGAAAATGGCTGACCATAACAGTAAATGCTAATGTTAAATGCTAGTGGATGCTAACACGTATTTATTTCAAGCTCTCTTTGTAAATTTGGCATCTCAAGCTGGCTTCTCTTCCTGTGCCACGACTGCATCCATATTCTCCTCTTCCTTTTTTTAACTTCTTGTCCACATATAAATGCCATTTGTTTTTAATGGATGGAGTGCACATGCTGATGACATTTTATTCTTGTGCATACATGTCGACTAATGTACGTTGTAGGCTGCAATTCCGCTTGTGTTTTCATTGTGCAATCTACACACAGCGTCATGCAATGTGCACACAGCAAACTTTGTCGTACCCAAATCCATGTTGTACAGTGTGGCTTGCTGTGAACTTGTAAGATTGTTAAAATTGCACAGTTTGTGGAAACCTTTATTCAACTGATGAGAACTACATCCAAGATAACTGACCCGTCAGAACTACCTCATCTCATCTCATCTTCTTCCGCTTATCCGGGGCCGGGTCGCGGGGGCAACAGTCTAAGCAGGGATGCCCAGACT